>JABFPB010006059.1:0-12495 GCA_022817645.1 Ceratoteleas bidentatus | reverse complement strand
GTACAACTTAAAATGGTAAATGTTTACCACTCGGCACTTTTACCACTTAGGTGGTACCATTTAGTTTTCTCAGTGTGAAATGAACTTCCAGTGCTTGCATTAAAACTGCATTAATTTTACGAACATTTTTAATAGTGTATGCTTTCTTTGATAATCACTACGTATAATTATAAACAGTAGCAGTTTTAATCTGAAGTTGAAATCGCAAAATCTAGTTTTTTCGACTTACAAAGAAAGTTATTAAAACTGCTTTTCCAGCATTTAAGGAGGTTCCGGTCCTACACTAGAAAACATAAGGCTTTCTGGGTGTCTAGTTTTTAGACGTTTAGACACTTATGAATAGAAGTTAAGCTGGAATAGAAGTTAAACAATAACTGATATTCATCAAAATTTGACAAAATGACCCTTGTGGATTCAACAATGGAATGATTTAACCGTTTTATCATATCTACAGCAGTTTTCCAGATATTTAATTAAATTGCAAGAAAAACACTGAATGCCGATAATGTACACTAGAAAAAAAGGTGTCTCATTGGTGTTTCGTTTTGAGACATTGAAACATCTTTGATGTTTCTTCTGGGTAAAAACGTTTTGTTTTTAGACAATTTTGATGTCTAATATTTCAAAGTGTTTCAAAATGAAACACTTGTTTTTGTAGTGTAGGAGTCGAATAAGTGTAGCACCACCTTAATTTCGAAAAAACTCGTTTCTCAAACTCCCTCGCTACCCTCATCTCCTCACTTCAACCTTCCCCCCCCCCCCCCCGCCCCAACCGTTCCGTATTAAACGACAAACCCACGAAAAGCATCCGGCCGCGACAGACGCGCGATTGAAATACAAGACGCAACTCGCGTCTGCGAAATGGACACCTTCGGCTGATCGGGGGTGCGATTATAGCAGGGAGGGGGGGGGGGGGACTCGCGCGTGCAATCTCACGTAGGTGCGCCCCCTTTAATTGCGATCGCTCGAAGAGCGTAATGCCGCGTCGGCTGGCAAAGGGTTGGTTCCGCTTGAGAAGAAGCGGCATTCATCATCCGCGGCCCGAGTCGAACGTGAAAGCACCGGCGGCCGCGCGCGACTGTCGATAGAGTGCGCGAACCGCGCATCTTACAGTCCTTCGATCCTTTTATTCGCGCCCGGTCCTTTTATTGTCCCCCGCGCGCAAACCGCTCTGACTGCCGCAACCCGCGTCCCCAATTGCTTCAAACGGTTTTAAATGTGCACTACAGTGGGAGAGGTTTTGTGTCGATCGTACGAGTGACGCGAGCTTTATGTAGGTGGTATAGATACGTCATTCCGGTTCAGATGTGGGTAGGTGCGGGGGTCCTGGCGAAGACTTTTGAATTCAAGTCAATTGAAAAGAATACACTGTAAAAACCTGCGGAGTCTAAGTAGAATGTATGAGGAAAATATAGTGCAACTCAAAAGCAGTTGTACATAGAAAAAATCATGCGGAATTAAAATGAATTCCAGCGATTACTACGTGACATTGATTTTACTATTGTGGCAAATCTTTTTATGTTGTTTTCACAGGAATTTGGAGGAACGATATATTTTTCATGTGGTGACTCGAAAAAATGCTACGTCAACGGCGATTCAAATATTACTGGAACCATGGAAAATAGTAGAGGAGTTTCAGGGTATTACGTAATATTATAATACTTATGGTAATAAATACTTATGGTAATTGTACACATTTGTAGCACAGTGAAAATGAGAATTATTGCGTTAATTTTGTTCACAAGAGTGGAATTAGTAAGCCCTGTTGTAAATGTATCTAATTAACGTGATTTCTATTGTATTTAATTGAAGAAAAGAAATGGAATGGAAGCTTTGTCTCGTAAATCGATTTTATCGTTATTAATATTAATTTAATGGAAATTACTACATTGGTTGAAATATTCATTTACAGTAAAAGTTAGAATGAAATAGACCATGAAACATTTAAATTACAAATATTCATTTATTTAAAAACGTTATTCAGATAATTGCCTTACACAAACGGATAAGAATAGGAATTATCTATTCATTCAATATATTGTCAGTAAATTATCATAAATATAATACATAATATCTGTCAATATCAACGTACGAAAAACATGAATGTGCAATGTAGGTAAATGTATTATCTAAATAATACATTTATATAGATAATACATTAAATAGATAATACATATTATGTTCAATATTTCTAATATGCTGACACTATATTTTGAATATATTGTGATAATATATTTATTATATTCAATTTATATACTACGAATACTCTAATTTCAATGTTACACTACAAAAACCGTGTTTTATAAGTGTTTTAAAATAAAACGGATGATCTCTTTATAGGTTATAATCTGTAGACAGATTATGGTAAAACACGTATTTTTATATTCGCGTACACACGTTGTACAATAATAAATGCTATCTTAAAATTTCCCTTCTCTACAATTCATATCAAATTAAAATCCCATGCATCTCAATCACACTCAAAACATTTTGAAACTCGCACAAGTAACACATTTGACCCATATTCCCACCTTTACTCTCCCCTCGACTTCTTCTCCGTTTCAGTTTAAAGAAAACACCCGGGACGAAAAACAGGTGCAACCATGCCGGGGAGCGATTCGCAGGTGGGCCAGTCAGTAGCGACAGCTGTCGCAGCAGGTACTACTGTGCAACACTCCCGACTCATTTTCCCAAACACCTCGTCGGGCATTACCCTTCCCAATTATACCAAAAAAATGTTCACAAAAAAAATAAAATAACATAAACCCAATTCCTCTATAACTTGGGGTGACAACCCTAACTTATATACATAACCTTTTCATCAGCCAACTTTTTCGTGGTCGAAAAATGTGGTCCGTCTTCCACTCGTTATTTACATTCCGTAATCGAATCCGCGTCGTAATTTGTACGACGCGAATGCGAATCAATTGTTGTAGCCGCGGTCCGAGTAACTCTACACTCATTCATCAAACGATCCGGTACGAGGACCTTCAGCCCGGAAAATGTTTTGTTTGAAATGTAATCACCTTAGCATCGCTTTTAATGGCGAATGATAACCCTCGTGCATTATACACCACGTGTGCGCGAACGCAACCGGGGACATGTGTACCGGGAGCGGGGGAGGGGGGCGCGAATCGCCGCGGGCCGGCGTTGATTTAATTAAATTTAGTCATAGCACGGTCGCTCGAACGCAGATATTAATTGACGTTCATAAAATAATTACTTTGCCGTACGTACGCAGGCCTTGTAATAAATCGCAATTGCATTGGCGCGATAAATAAGTCCGCGCCAGTCGATTATGTTTGTCTTTCATTTAGGGTAGTTTAGGAAATGATGGGTTGAGACAGTTTTTGGCTTGTTTTGGTATTAAACGAATTTCGGGTATATTTCCCGACGCTGAACTGAGGTATGAAGAAATGAAGATGAAGGAGTCTGTTTTAGTCAAATCGTAAAAGATAGCTCGGGGAGGATTTTGGTGTGATTTGCAATGCAAACCTCCTCGAGGAATGCCAGTCGCAGAAATACTCGGGAAAACAAAGTGTCTTCGAAAAAACGTTTAGACACTTTTACTGTCTTTTTCATCGAAATACATCTTCGTTTAAGACGTTTATCATGACTTTTCTTCAAAAACGTCTTAAAAAAACGTTTATTTATCCAGGAAAAACTGTATACCTTCGAAGTTGTGTTTTTCCAGTGCATTTTGTCTACAGGACATGAATCGTCGCATTACGAAACTGCGAATTTTCATAGATAGACCATAAAAGATCAAACGGGTCTGTTTCACGTCGACGACAAAACAAGCCTGGGCTACGTATTACCGAAACGCACCGATGCAATGGGATTTCAGCGCGCACCGAGAACACTCAAAAATGGGAGGGTCTGTTTCACGATGACCGCGGAACAGACCGCGCGTGTTTCGCGATATCGGATCGATGTGGATTTGGCAACAAGAGCACGTGAAAACCCGAGCCCCATTGAATCGGCAGCCATAGCTGCGGAAAAGTAGCTTGATGAATTTAATTCCCCGGGCTAATCAAGTGCTTTCAAGCAAAAGGGATGAAATATGTTTCCGAATTCGGTGAAAGCCTCGAAAACGTAAAAACTGCAGTTTTTCGTTGCCGATAACGTGCGTTTTGTGCGCGTCCCATAACGGCCTGATGAATGGACTTTCGATTTCGAGCCGAATTCCGGCGCGCCGCTACTTCCGCAGCAACAGCTTATGAATACAATCGGCGCTGCATCTGTAATCTATTAATCGGGACCTGAATGGCCCCTTTTATTACCAATCGGCCGATAAAACCCTGCGCGGCGTAATCGAAGTCCGTTCCTCGAAGCGCCCAGGCCAATCTTGCGGAGTTATGGCGCAGCCCATAATCACTACCCTGTGATCGGCCAGTTTCCGAATTGGATTACCGAATTCCGAGTAGGAAAGGACCATAATGCTGCCGATGATGCGTCGGGCGAAATTTCAATCCGGGTTGCGTGTTTTTCAAGCCAAGTATAGGGTTGCGGATGGCAACTTTCAGGGGATTTGCTTTCCTGCAGGGAACGGTTGAGCAAATTTTCCGAAGGATTTGGAAGGATAGGGAAAATTTGTGTATATTGAAGTTAGGATAAGGGGAGATTAAAAAAAGGTATTTGAACAATAAATAGATACAATTTTTAAGTTTTGAAATTGTTAGTGGAAGTTGTAAAAATGGTGTTAAAAAGATATTGTTATAAACAAATAAATATTCTATAAATTATTACCCTCTTAATAATGCCACCCACAATAGATTCATCTTCATTCAAGCACTTTTAGTAAATATAACAAGTAAACCCACTCAACCAAAAATATATCAACCATTACCCTCCACTTCATCAGTGATAAAAAATCCAAACCAAACACAACATTCTCGAATGCCCCAACCAATCTTCCAATAACCCGACATAAGTTATACGAAATCCCCCGACTTTGCTTCAAACATCCTCTGCAAAGCACTCGCTCGTTCACACACTGAAAGAAACTCACACAAAATCACACAAAACTGCAGCAGCCGTTAATTAACCACACACCCTGTTACTTTCCGTCAATATTCACAAACTCGCGCAACCGCTGCCTTATCTCCGCGATCGAAAAACAAATACGCCCGGCAGTTATTGATAATTTCAACAGACTCTGCGCTGAAGGATGCCTGTGTAGACACACGATCAAAAAAACTTAAAAAAAGACCACGCGCCGCGATAAGCAATAAACCCGTTCCCACAGGCTTCCCCCGAACAATCCGCGGGAACGCGGGAAGCCATTTTTCTCTGGTTCGGCGTAATTGTCGACGAAATCGTCGGAGCTCGCGTTTATTCAATCCGCGAAACCCGCGCTACCGTAATGTGTATGATTGAGAAATAATGAGCGCTTTTCGACGCGAATTAGCCGGCGAAATTGTTCCGCGACGTATCCGCGCCAATAATGACGGCACTTTTAACGAGCGCCATTATAATCTATGTTATTACCGACGATAATGTTGAAAGATAGTTAACGAGTATAACGTTAATGAAACGCGAGTCGTAATCGCGAGAAACGCACGCAAGCAATTGACGGGCCCTCGTCGGCTGGCTCGCGCTTTAATTAATGGTAACGAAGTGAAAAAGATACGCGCGCTTGTTTTGCATGGATACACGTAATACCTGTAATCCGACACCCGATCGATGACGATCGCCACGGTGCGACGACTTGATCCAGAGGTCGCTGATTTCTAGCCTGGAAAATGTGTTGAAGGAGTCGGACATTAGAATGAGTCGGTTTTAAGTTTCAGTGTTGGGTTATGTTATATGGGGATGGAAAAAAGGCTATAGCATTGGGAACGCAGTCTATAAACATTCGCAAGTTCAGTTTTGTTACAGGCTTGCAAGAAAAAAAATGAATTGTCGTCTTTTTGAGATTTTCTTCTTTTTGAGACAAGTGTCTCATTTTGAAACACTTTGATATAGTACACACGAAAAGAGTTTCAAAACGAAATGGTTTTACCCAGAAGAAACACCAAAGATCTTTCAGCGTCTCAAAATGAAAAATCAACGAGACACCATTTTCTCTAGTGTGCATGATCGTTTAAAAAATCTACGATTTGTTTGTCTGTTTGTTTGTTTTGTTTGTTTTGTTTGTTTTGTTTTTTGTTTGTTTGTTTTGTTTGTTTTGTTTGTTTTGTTTGTTTTGTTTTTTTTGTTTGTTTTGTTTGTTTTGTTTGTTTTGTTTGTTTTGTTTGTTTTGTTTGTTTTGTATGTTTTGTTTGTTTTGTTTGTTTTTTTTGTTCGTTCGTTTGTTTGTTTGTTTTGTTTGTTTGTTTGTTTGTTTTGTTTGTTTGTTTTGTTGGTTTTGTTCGTTTTGTTGGTTTTGTTTGTTTGTTTTGTTTGTTTGTTTGTTTATTTGTTTGTTTTGTTTTTTGTTTGTTTTGTTTGTTTGAAAACAGAGTTTGATATTTTTGAATTTTACTTAGATAAATTAGTAGGCATATATCCACTAATTTGTAGATTGTTTCAGCTTTCGAAAGAAGATGAGTACTTTCATGGAAAGAAAATGTCTAGTTTCGGGTTCTGCAAAATATACACATTAGTCTCGTTGGAACTAGAAAGCATATCGAAAGTTAGACAAAACTCTCGTCTTTATCTATTATCAAGGTCTGGGAATGTCTTTCTACCTTTACCATCACTTTTTGCAGATATCCGATTTCGATTGAAGCTCTTCGTTGCAGACGATTTTTTCCCCACCGAAATAGCCAATCAATCGGCCAATCAGTCGAGGTCGAATCACAGACAATCCCGCGACTCGGCCAGTTCTTTCGGCGCTCGTTGCGGCTGGACAACATTTACATATCAATCAACGTCCGAACCAAATCGGAGCCTCCTTACGACCCGGCCAGATAACGAGCAATCGATACAGACGGCGCACGGCAATTACATCTATTATACTGTAATGGATCCGCTCCCCGCATTCCTGGACTTTAAAGAACGCCGGCTTAATTTCTGCGTTGCATAATAACAACGCACTGAAGGTCGCGGCGTAGACTTTTCGTTTGATTAGATTTTTGTCCGAAACTGCGAATTCGCAAATTTACATTTTCTCGTTTGAAAAACGAAGAAACAATCCCTAATAGACATGAAACATGGAATTCACGTGGAATATACGTGGATCAATATTCGAACGAGGATTCAACGTAGAATCAGCGTCGAACCTACGAAATGTAGTGGATTTGTCTGTTAGGGATGCTATTAAACTAAAATTGAAATACTAAACAAAAATTATGTTATTGAACAAAATAAAAAAAATGTGTTGTTCCTCTGAAGTGACCGTTGATTCTGCTCGATTTTCGTTTTACTGAATTTTAAAAAATGACTTAAAATTGCAAATTAAAAAAAATTTAAAAAAGGGAAAATAAAGAGAAAAAAATTTGGTTGACGCGTTTGAAACGAGACGACACACTCCGCCCGGCACTATATTAATTTCCGCAGCCACTTTTCTCCACATCCGCAGTTGAGCGGCGCATTTTCCTTCGAAATCGCGCCCCACTCGCGACGCGTCGAGACTCTCCACGTGCGGAGATTCGCGTCCCTATTGATTTTTTATTACAATTCCGGCGGGTTTCTAATAAAGAAAAAACGAAGTTGCGCAGCGCCGCGAGTTTTTATGACTGCGGGCCAATGACGTGGAGCCGCGAAATTTATATGCCGGGTGGGTTGTTATTTTTCGCGGTGGGCAACTGTTGCTCCGAGGCGCCCTTTGCCGCGCGCGCATGATTGATGACGAGTTGCCGATGCCAGGTCGGAGATTTTTCCTCGTCGAGCGGGAGCGAGCGCGCGAGAGTTAATCTGCCAATTACATTTGGAATGAAGTCGGTCGTGGAACGACTTTTTAGACTGTTTGGCTCGCGCGCACTGTGTTTATCGATTATTCCTAAGGGCGAACGGTTAATATCGGTGAATTTGATGGCTCGGCGGCGGTTAATGGCGGATGCATGATTGCGACTTCGACCCCGATTTTACTTCGAAAAAACGAGCAATTTCAAAAATGCACTTTCCAGGTTTTTTTATTCTCAACCATTCAGTTTCGTTTTCATACATTTGGAGGATTTTCGCTTTCTTGGAGTTCTAAGTTATTGAAAATACTTCTAATTTTCCCGAAATATTTATATTACTTTTTGCCACTATGAATCCTTAACTTTAATGAAATGAACGGGGATTCTTTTTTCAGATTTACAGCAAAACCAGGTCACTTTTAATACTTTTTCCTCCAACTCGAAGTAAATTTGTATTCCTTTCACAGTCTTCAGATATTTCCAACAAAACTTCCAAGATGAAATTGTACTATTCATTTTCTCTCCGTAAAAATGGTTTATTTAGTAATATAACAAAATATTGCAGTTTGTCCATGTTTCGAAATTTCATTGCAACAACCTCTCGACGATCCGTTTCCTCGTTATTAAGATGATTAAGATCGCGTCCGAGTTACCGTTGGTTGCCTGTGGGAAGAGTCTGGCGTCTTTTTGCTCCGCGAATGAAATAGTGCTCCCATAAAGGAAACGCAATTTGCGGACTGTCCCACCTTTTTCGTGGTCGGGGAGACAAAGGCCGCCGATTCTCGCGCTCCGGTTTGCCAGCCGTAATCTCGGCTCGGAGGAGGGGAACGGAGGGCCACTTGGTCGATCATTTCGGCATTTGGCCCCGATCGAATTAGGCGAGAATCCGGCGAAAGAAACAGAAAAGGAACGGCAAAGAATTCAAAATGGCTCGAATTAAAAGCCCGCGAATTTTTCACAGTAATGCCGGCGAAATTCAATTTGCTGCTCGCCGATTCTAATTGATGAACGCGGAGAGTGGACAAAGTAATTTTACAACTTTGGCTGTTTAGAAGTTAGACCATTAGGCCGGGACTTCGGTCGTTCTGCGAGTTTGACAGTTGGATACACGGATCATTGTCGGACTTTTATCGGCTAAGTGTCTTTCTACCAATTACTCTGCAACCGTACAATATTGGGGAGAATTTGACGATCGAAACTGACGAATAATTAGGAAGCTCGAGTGCAACTTCGCCAACTTTTGACAAACTTTCAGATATCCTCAGAATGTAGCTCGAATTCTTCAGTTCCACAATGTAATACAATTTAATCTCTACTCTTCAACGTCAATCGTTCTTCGTACAAGAAATGTAATTAAAAATCAATCACATCGGCGACTCTGACCGGTATCCAACCCTCTCAAGAGCTAATTGATTAATCATTTTTCAGCGCAACCTGTTCTCCATTTTCCGCCCCAACTAAAGCCAGATTCCGGCGCATAAACATTCCTCGGAAGATCAAGTCCATGGTGTATGGTTTCACGTGAATCAGCGGGCAATTTCAGGCCGGGCCGAAGGGGGTTTCATTTCGCCCGAGGCAGTCGCCACGAAGGCGTGCTACGTCCGAGGCGGCCGGCGCGCCGACATTTACAGACAAGTCGCTTTTCAAGGCCCATATTGGTCCGCGCTGCTCTGTTATTAGCCGATACACCCAAATTGGTGGACCCCACGGCTACGGCAACCTACCAACTACTAATTCACGCTACTTCCAAGCCCCCGGGAGAGCTCGCGAATTCCACGCCAACGCGTGCCCTCAGGTGCTTCTCGGTTCCCCATTGCGATCGCTAAATTATTGTTTGACCCGCAAAAAATACTGGGCCCTTCGTGCTCGACCGTTTAATGCCACTCGAAATTTTCACTCGCTCATTTTTTCGCACTTTCGAAGAATTTTGGAAATTGGCTGGACGAGAGAGCGTTCTTGAAAAAGGAGATAATTGGAGGATTTATAAAAGGTGGATGATGTTTTGGAATTTTTGGGAAAAAATTTTAAAGTTTTGATTTTAGACCGATTTTATTGAGGATAGGTAGAATTTGATGGAAGACGTTGACAATGATTATTCTTTCAGTTGTTGCTTCTTTTAGTGCGAAAGAAGTATTTGCACAGTTTTATGGCGTTGAGCCGGGATCTTACTGTAATAAAAATAAAACATTAAATAACCCATACGTGGTAGACATATATGGCCGTATATATCAAAGATGTGAAAGTAATGTTGTAGTTTCGCCGCCCTGTAAAGTCCAGGAGCTTACATTTTACTGTAAAATTATATAACTTCAATTTAAGGGAGGCCACGCCCTATGCAGAATGGAACGTTATTTTATTTTGTTTTCGCTTGTGAGGTTGCCGTAAGGTTGTATAAGAGGTTATAATAAGGTTGCTTGGCAAAAACCAAGTTAAACATTTAACGTTTTAAATATAGTAAGTTCTAGTTAACATGAATTGAGATTCAAAGTTTCAAGTCAATTTGATGTTCAGTTACTGGACAATAGTGACTTTTACAATTAAGGGGATATTCGTGTTTGTAACATCAATTTTTAGGTGTTTTTCGACATTTTACTGGGGAACTTTTACAACGAATACAGTAAACAACAGTAAACAACGAGTACAGTAAATTATATCGTCAAAAAGAGTATTCCTTGAAATTTTAGGTCAATTTTTATTTTTTGAAAAAGTCCATTTTTCACTCCATAAAATAACGTCGAAGAGACGTAGTCAAAACTTGGATTTGTAGTTGGTGGTAAATAAATCTCGTGTTATACATTTAGGAAACAAAACCAATGGCATGACCGCACGGAGAGAAATCCAATGTTACTATAACATGGAAGATTTTGGTTAGACGCGTTTTTGTTGGCAATATAGGAAATTCCTGTTCTGTTTACATGAAAATATGTTGCCATAACATAACCTATGTAAAACTAGCATGAATTTCATGTTAGCACAATATTTACATGGTTTTCATGTTAATACTACATAGAATTTCTCGTATTCCTAACAAATAATAAATTGGAAGCTATAGTTGGAACCTACGAAAAGTATAATTTTTACATTTATTTTCAAAATGGCAGCCGCCTAAAAAATGTCTAGGAATTACCGTTTTTTGGTTTAGGGGTAACGAAAAATCGAAATAATGACAAAATTACTATTATTAAAGGTTCCAACCATAGTCAATTAATTTTTCTTCATGGTAGACCAAAAACCAATAAAATCGTTTCGGTAGTTTTTTCAGAAAAGTGACCACCGTGTAAAAAAAGTCGCTTTGAGAAAAACTCTTTTAAAGTTTTAAGATCACATTCCAGATACCTAATTCAAACCCGTTTTTATGACATAAACAATTTTTTTCAAGCATTGGCATTTTGGCTTTTATAATAGCCAAAATTCTCCCTTTCGTTTGAGGAAGAATTTTGCAATTCTGCCTCAAACGAAAACTGCAAAAAATTGTTTTTTTTAACAATTTCATACGCGAATACCCCCTTAAATTTTTAGCGCACAGTACAAGGGTTTCCGATTTGAACACTGAAAAAAATTGTTAGAAAATCCTTTAACGCTAAGAAGATTCCACTCATAATAAGAATATTCCTCTTATCAGAAGAGTATTCTTCTAATTGTGTATAAGAATAATCTTCTAATTATGAGAAGATTGTTTTTAGAGTGAATATTAACAGAACTAGCAGAAGTATCTCGACTCCAATTACTTGAAAACTGCAGACTTTTTAACTCTTTCCTAACATTTATAACACCAACTGTAAAAAGGTGCATCTCTCCCCTCACTTCTAACCCTGTAAAGCAAAATATCGATCTTCCCATTCTCCTGGTTGTAAAACGACAGCAATCTCAAAAAACACGCAATCCCACCACGTCGCAATCGAAATTCACACTGATTCCCCGAACCTATAATTGAAAAAACAGCTAAACCACTTCGACCGGTAATCTCCCGGAAAAGTCGGATCCGATCCAAATTGAAGCTCCCCTGCATTGACATTTCGCCTTAACCGTCTACCTGTTACGAGCCGGCAACAAAATAAACCCAACAACAAGCCGGGGAAACAGATAGAGGTTTCGCTGTCGCGAATTGTCCGCCGTGGCTTGATATTGTCGCCGGCGCATCGGTGCAGTCACGCGAGCGGCCGACGATTCTATTTCGCCCGTTGCTGCGGATCTCGTGACGTCTCGTTTCACGGTTAAGGAGCTCGGGATTTGGCGTCGGATCAGCGTCGCAACGCGGCCCATCGGATCTGCATTACTCCCGCGGCGCGACACTAATCTCCCGTTATTTCCTCGCGGGTATCAACAAGTGCGACACAACTCCGGCAAATAAAACAGCCGACGCATACAATCCTTCCAACTTCCGTTTTCCCGGGATTGCGAAAACTTGTCGGTTTGTCCGGGATCGTTCGACGGCAACAGAAGTTGCGGACGTAAAAGTTGGCCGTTATTCAATTAGCCCGAGTCCCTTCGAAAATCGACGATGATCGTCCGATAATTGAATTAAACTCGTCCCGTTTAATTTTTGTTTCGCGTCCAAACGAGCGTAGGCAGGCGGAAATGAGCGACGGCGAAAGTTTCGTGGGATTGCGCAGGGGGATGGCGGGGGGGGGGGGGATAAAATGGATGTAAAGGGGCAAACACAGGCGGA
>JABFPB010006058.1:0-12496 GCA_022817645.1 Ceratoteleas bidentatus | reverse complement strand
GTGTGGAAGACCGAATGTGTGCTGGATTGAATGTTAGCTAGACTGAATGTACGCTAGATCGAATGTGTGGTAGACCGAATGTGTGCTAAATCGAATGTATGCTAGAATGTGTGCTAGATTGAATAAGAGCTTGATCGAATGTGAGCTAGACTAAACGTTTAGATCGAATGTGTGGTAGACCGACTGTGTATTAGATCGAATGTATGCTAGACCGAACGTTTTGTTGATCGAATGTGTGCTAGATCGCATGTATGCTAGACCGAATGTGTGCTAGACCGAATGTATACGCCTCCTTCTCGTAGGGTTTTCTTAAGAAAAGCCTACGAGAACCTTAAGGTAGACCCAGAAAAATATTCTCAAAAATTATACTAAACTGCTGAGCAAAGAACAAGTCAATAATGTAGAAGAAATTGTTCAGTTTACAGTACATTCAACCCAAATAACTGGAAAATTTAACTGATAGTTTGGCTAAATGAACTGAAAATCATCGTATTTTTGTGGAGAGAGATTTTAAATTGGTCGTTCCACTGCCCTACGATTTACAGTTTTAATCATCTGCCCAATAAAATTTGCTAGTTAATTTTTCGTGTGTAGCAAGTTACAGACGTCTGATGTTTCTCATTCCTCTCATCCTCGCTCGACAATCTTCATTCGCGAAAATTGTCTTGTCGCATCATTGTTCCGGGATCGCTCGGGCCGCCGCGGTGCGTGGTAGCCGGCTGACATTCGTCGCCGCTCGACGCTCGCCGCTTGCCCATCCGCGCTGGACGAGACACTCGAGCCCGGCCGAGCGCCCACGAGGATATCCGAAACGCATCGAACCCTCCGCCTGGCTGGCTCGCTCGCCCCCCTCGGTGCGCTCTCAGTCTCGTTGCGAGTGCCATATCGCGCGTGTCGGTCGCTCTCTCGCCGAGTCGACGAAACAGCCTCGACAACACCTCCGTCGCGAAAACCGACCCGGAACGATCCGGTTTCGCGAAAATTGCGCCGTGTCCGGCTCGAAGGACCTGTTCTCGTGCTCCGCCAGTGGCACCCCCAGTTTTTCCGAGTGACCATCGCGGGTTCAAACCGTCCAGCGCGATGGCCCGCGGTCACGTCTAGAGACGGACTCCCGAGCTAACTCTCGAGTGGTGCGCGTCCATGGCATCGTCCTGAAGAAGAATGGTCCGCAGATGGACGTCGTCGCGCGACTGCTAAGAGACGCGTCTGCCACTGGGACACTGAACGAAATTTTCTCTTCATGATTGGTCGATGTAATTGTCCGCGCGGTCATCGACCTAGCTTGACCAAGTGGAAATTCGCTGCCTCCCGAAGACCCTGGGTCCTCATAGGTGCGCTTTCGGGTGGACACTGCGGAGGATCGCGTGGCGGCACATTGTTGCTCACCGCGGCCTGGGAAAAGTAATAGACCGTTTCATGGAACCGACTGTAATTTCGCGACCGCTTCTGCGGAAAAAGGGAACCGTATAACGTGTACTTTGCGGGGGTTACCGACTAGAAAAAATTGCTAGGTGGATAGTCGGATCTCGCGTGCGATATCGGGTTGTATCGATTCGGATGTCGAATTTCGGATGGGGACTTTGGCCATGGCGAGAGAAATGATGCGTGAAATCTGCAAAATGGACGGATCGTTGCTTTGACTGCACCTTTCGTAAGATTTGCTATGTAATTCGTGTCGAAAGTGCTTAAGTGCAGCGGAACGAGTACGGGTTTGCAACCATTCGACTTTACGATGCAAAATCGTCGGGATAACGATGTTTGTCGTTCTGTTACTCAGTTTATCTCATTGTAAAATGGTGGAGTTAGAAAAACGTACCTTCGAGAAATGTCTCGCATGCTTTTTGAGCACACCTATCGGGACCGTGAATTCGTGCTTTCCGTTCGGTGACGTCCGCTGCAATTTCTGTTTACCGAGTGCTCGAAGTTTTCGCGAAATCGTCAATACGGGAAAAATACGGCGTGAGATGGGCTCGAAATCCGAAGGACGACTTCGCGAAGGACACGAGACTGTGGACATTGGGATCCAACGAAGATAAACACGGTCCGTGTGTTATCTTTACGTGGCACTGATGTTCGCTAATTTCCGTCCTTCGCGAAGAGAGTACGACTTGACCTGCAAGTACGATTTCGCGCTGCACTTTTGCGCAGGAGGATGCACATTTTTCGACAATTGTCCTGGGAATGTCAAAAATGAAGACTGTCCTGCGTTCCGCTTCGCATTCATTCGGCAATTTGCCGAGGCACTTGTTCATGCGGTCAATTACTTAAGCGAACGTTTCATTCAATTAATGCAAATTCTCCGCTCCTTCAACTACCCATGAAGAAATAACAATTCAAACCCGATCGAATCAGTCTAAGGTTACCGCTCGTCTGAACGTCGCTTCCGATTAACCTCGCGCTTTCCTCCAGGTATCTTCCCGAAAAACTATTCCCACACTATAATCGAAACAGTGCCGGTAACTCTTTCATGGGAAAAAATGTTTATGTTGAGTCGACATTGAATTGTGGGTCAGGTTACGGTAGGGAATATAATATGGTAAAAAGAAAGTAAAAGATTGTTAGGTCTAGATGGAAAGGGTAAATTAGTGTCAAGAGAAGCTGGAGAGAGATATAGCCAATCAGTTTTATATTTTTTTCAAATGTTTGTATATTTGGGTTTTTCAAGGTAGACTTAACAAGGTATTTAATTTGGCATATTTTTTTCTTGGGATAATGCGTTAGTCTTAGTTTTTCAGCCTCTCAGTGGTTCTGAGAGGCTGTGAAAAGCAAAAGTTAAAAGTTCACATTTTTGTATTAATTTTAACATTTATATTAAAAACAGTCAAATACGGTATCTTGTAATTGGTGATATGTATAGATAATTTAGAAAATATGGTTTGCGGTATGAAAAAGGTTTTAAAATGTTCTCAGTCGATTTACTAGAAATGTTATCTGTATTGAAAAATATATTTCCATTCAGCCGCATTTCTCGCAAAATGTACCGTAGCTCTTCTGCTGGTTTTGAAAAAAATTACTTTTCTCTGCTAATTTAAATAGTAAACTTTTTCTTCCGCTTCATGGAAATAAAGTTTAAACACGTTTAATGTCAATGTAACATATATTCTTGTCGATCCATTAATGTAAGGTTAAATTGAGGTGAACTGTCACACTTTCAACTTAGACTCATCCTGTAATCAGAACTGAAAGAGCACATTGTATGGAGTCATATTAATATAGCTTTATAGTGAATTCGGTATAAGCATTTTTTTCCGCGCTCACTCTACCAGACTCATCTTCATCCCAACCAGATGCCATCATATCAAAAACAAGTGTCTACGAACCCTTGTGGTTGCGCCAACATTGAAATGAGACACTAGTTTTTACAGTGACTGAATCCTCATTCTCGTATCTTAACCTGACATCATCACACCACAAAGAAGTGCTCACGGAGAAAACACTAATGAGAATTGTATTGAGCACAATGTCGAGTTTATAATTTAAGGATGACATAATACTAACAATATAATCTTCTTCGAGTTCATATGCAAATCCAACATTGCGGGGTTAATATTGAGTTTCGCATCGTTGTAAACGGTCATTTAACGCAAAACTTATGTCACATCTTGTGATTTTAGTATGTTATCAACATTGATGACCATATATTCAACATTGATTCAACACTGAACATTCTTTCCATGCAAGCACTCTTCTGGAGACCCATCATTTAAATGTCTCATTTAAATGTCATTTAAATGTCCTCATCCTACATCTATGAACTACCGGCCCCCTTAGTTTCCTAACAAATATTAGACACTTGCTTCTCCCCCGAAGTCACCCCGCTCAAATTAGCATTTCCCCATCCAGATTCAGATACCATCAACCCCTTCCGCATCCCAACATCTTTGCCCCGGCAGCGAATTTCCTCGAAATCCGGGTCGCTTTGCAACAGACCCTGCCATCATATCAGGGTCTTTTGCGAAAAGCCTTTGCATCTAAGACCCTCGCGATTTTGCAGCAGTGTAGATGCCGCTGAACGACAAGATGGAGCGCATCGAAGCGGGCAAGGTCGACCGGTGGAAGATAACGGTGACGACCCTCGGCTTCGTGTGTCTGGGTATGATCTCATACCTGATGTACCGGGACTATGTGCTGGAGGCGCGGATCGCCGAGCTGGAAGCACGCTACCAGAACTCCTGGTCGGAGGACATGGTGGCCAGGCTACAGCAGGAGATTAATCAGAAGCTGCTGATGGCTGAGAACGGGCCGCTCAGGATCAAGCGCAACCTCGCCGACTGCAACTGTCCAGCAGGTGCGATACCACGTTTTCCTTAAATCGCGGTTCGTTAGGGAGTTGGACGACCCAGGGGACACAATGTCCCGGTGATTGAGAAGACGGCTAGGGATCATCGGTTGGCGCGGACCATGAATAAATCATGAACCCCGGGGGCCGTCTTACTCCGGCGGGATTTTTCGGCAAATGGCCGATTCGGGTAGTTTGCAGTGATTGGGGTCTATTAGAGGGCCAGAATGGGGGAGTAACTACAAGTAAAAGATGGGAGGGTGCGATTGAATACCTGGTGGGAGGGGTGGGGGAATGGGGTTGATCAATGGACCGGTCTGGAGATTCAATTTTTCCATATATGGTTAAATTGCGAGCTGGGATAGGGGAAGAGATTTTTTGGGGGGAGAAGGGGTAGGGAGTGTAGAAATTAGTGGGACCGCTGTAGGATTTGTAGACATTGGTAATTTGGAAAGAATACAAGTTCATCCACAGCAGGGATGAAATTATGTGTGCAGTTTTAGTAATGCGAGTGCCTTTCAAGCCTTCAATGATAGTTGATTACTCCAATCAAGTGACGTGTTGTAATGCTGGCATAAATACGTACCTTGACGTAGGGAACATTCAAGATGTATCCAGAAGGCTCTAACACTTGTGTTTTAAAAAATACAACAACATACTGAGAAAACTAAATGGTAAGAAATTACCATTCAAGTGGTAAAATCTTACCACTTGAATGGTATTAATGTTTAATGTTAATGAGTATTTGATTAAACAAATTAATTGTGTAGTAAATTCAAACTATCTAAAACTATAATTTAGCGCTATTAAAAGTTTGCGGTCATGGTTCATGATTTATCAAATTACATTTCCTAATATGATATTCATGATTCCAATCAAGTTATCTGATACTTAATAGCATTCCAGATATATTAATTCTTTAAATGAAATATATTTTAAGTTACCATTTCAAATAGTAAAGCTTTACCACTTTAAATGGTGACCTTTACCACTTAAGTGGTGATTCTTATCACTTAGTTTTCTCAGTGCAATTAAATACTTAAACAGATGTAAAAAATGTATTTTTCCATTTGAAAACTCTCTTTTCTATTATATACTTGATTTTATATATACTTGATTAAAACAGTTTAATAAACGTTAAAATAGAGGGCGTTGTTGCAACACCAATATGCAAGATTTTCGAAAAACCTTTTCGTGAACGAATATAAAGGACTGTTTCATTTCAAGGGGGTTTGAGCTACAAAA
Source organism: Ceratoteleas bidentatus (assembly GCA_022817645.1). NCBI lineage: Eukaryota > Metazoa > Arthropoda > Insecta > Hymenoptera > Scelionidae > Ceratoteleas > Ceratoteleas bidentatus. The sequence goes on along the minus strand of JABFPB010006058.1, from coordinate 6,972 downwards.
CGAACTGGACTGGGATCTCTGAAGCCGGCTTCATTCGATTTCGCCCGGTCCGAGGGTTGTTTGTGCACAAGCAAACGAAATTAAGCAAAACAGCGGCGCATTTTTCGTGCCCGGTTCGGATTTGACTGCGAGCAAAAGTCCGCGATCCGTTTGCGAGTCACGTCGCATCTGCTAAAGAAATTACCCGTTCGCTAAGAGAGCAACGCCAATGCTCACTGTAACCCTGCGACTACACCCCAGCATCAGTCAGCTTATTAAATTCGCAACTTCGCGACGCACCCAAAGTTGGAACCGGCGTGAATTGTGCAGTGTGACGCGTCACGGGCTGCGCGCATCTTTCCTCATATTCTTCTTCAGCCACTTCGAAATTTCGTTAACAAAGTTGTCACGCTCGCTTATGAAAAGCGACCGACTGTGACCCGGTTATGATCCTAATGGATTCTTCATTACTTCTGACTATCTCTCCCGAAATGACGTCGAAATTTCGCCGAGCTTTCCAAATCTTTCGCGAAATTCCTTCGGCGGGATAATAATTTTTCTGACAACATGAAAACGTTGGTGTGGCGCATTTTCGTGGCCGTCAATTCGCCGAGCGAACCGATGCGAAGCTCGGAGAAATTTGTTCGCCACACGTGGGAATCATTTGGCGGGAATTTATCGCAGTCGCGCCTCGCGTTACAAATTTACCGTTGTTACGCGCCGCGAGATGAAAGGCTGAAAAGGGACAAGTCGCGGACATATTTATAGACGATTTTGCGCGCGCGTGACGCGGGGTTTGTGGCGCGAATATGACAAATCTGACGACGCGACGGTTATTAATATTCCAAGCGCATTCTTAATCAGCTTTTTTCCGCCGGTATCGGGCGGTAATGACACGCCCAACTGGACCGGCTAAACGCCCGTCGAACGGCTCCATTATTTCGGCTGTTTCGCCGAGAACAATGTCCCCTTTTTTCATTGTCTTTACATAAAAAATGCGCTTTGTCGTGCGCTTAACGACTAACTTTCGGTTACAGGAAGAGTTGACCACTTTTTTTTATAAATCTGGTTTCAGTTTGTTGTTTAGCTAGGTTCGAGTTGGGTGTGTGCAAGCGAAATGTCGAAACTGACATTTAGAAAGAGATAGAAAACATTTGGCTGCGTTTAGGCTTACATTGGTTCGTAATTACATTATAGAAGCGTTTACAAATAAGATATAATAGAGTTTGTATAATAGTTTGTACATGAGTTCATAGTGAATAAACCAGAATGAACATTCATAAAATCAATGTTATATCCAGTTCTATACGGATTCTTCTGTTATAGTTACATGATAGTTGTAGTATAGAATAAATTTTAATACGATTATCGCCAAAATAAGGAAATTACATTTTGTATGATTTGACTGATTTCTATCGTGATTTTCAATCAAATTTGTTGTGAAAAACTACCCCGGCTTGATGATAATCCCTATCTCGCATTCCATTAACTCGATTCGAATATCTAAATAGAGATTGTAATACAATAATGCTGAATCCAAAATTCTGCACCCTGTAGAATTGGTATTTATTGATTACGCTTCGTGTAAATACTTCAAATTTCGCGCTGCAACATATCTTTCGCATGTGCTACCGCGGCACGTAAATTCGCGGTTCGCGTTTACGCTAAAGAACATGGCACGAACTATTATTCGCGTAGCATCCCTCGTATGATTCACTTTTTTCGCGCGGTAAAGGTTTATTGCGCAACTTCTTGGCAATTCCGTCGGGAAAAGAGTCGTAATCAACTGAAGCAATCGCGATAACAGTAGCTGGATAAAACCTGGCTGGAATTAATTTGAATTGACGGGAAACGTAGTTAATCGTTTCGTGGTTGACATTAGGACCGATTGATTTGTTTTTGGTTCGCGGCAACTGGCGAATTTGATGAAAAAAGACTTTCGAAGCCACCTACTTTTTGCGCCGACGTTTCGTCGCGAAAAAAAGTTGGCCGCGACGTCTCAATTCACGAAGAAATTTCGTCGTTTCCCACTTGTATAACTTTTTCGAGTGTCTTGACAGCGCGCAAACATGACGGGATTTTTTCAATTGCCGTTTCCAAGAAAAGTCCTTTAGAAAAACAAATTCCATTCAAGATTAATGGCTTTCCTTTGTAGACAGAGGATATTTATTGGACAGAAACGGGTTCCACGCGAATGACAATTATTCCGGGCCGTTTTCTTCGCTCGAAATTAGCTTTTCGAGCGTGTTTACACACGCGAAAGTCGTAAATATTTTATTAACATATTAACACAATGCCGGGGAAAGAGATGGTAAAATAAGATCCGTGAAAACAACGTAGAAATGTCGAACTCGTACGTTGCGATTTGACGGAATGCTTTTGTCAATTTTTCGTCGGTTAGTTAAGTTCCGGCGGTTTGATTGATTATCTGCGAAAGTCGTCGTGCTTCATCGAAGTACTAGGGTCGATTTGTTCGCGTCGTTACGTCTCCTTTCATTTTATTGACAATGGCAGATCTTTTTTTTCATTTCATTCATAGCTGCTTCTTTCAACTAAAAGAAGAAAATATGTTATACGGTAAATTGATTTATCCAAATTTCTTACATGTAAGAAAATGTTACTTATCACATAGCAATTTGGACTTTTCCAATTTGGTATAGGTTATCAGCAAATAAAATATTTTGTATCGTCTGAAATAATTTTACAAATTTTAAAAAGTTTTTTTCAGCATTGCTATTACATACCAATTTAAATAGTAAACAATTCTAAACAGACAAATTTTGTAAATAAAAACTGAGTTTTTGGATGTTTCAAAACTGGAGTCAAAAAGATTGTTTTTATATTCAATTGCCTGCCAAACTTTTAGAGAGTACCAAAAAAGTATAAAAAAAAAGTTTATTGCATGTTTCATTCACGCTCTATCGATTAAAAGAGCAGAACAAGAATCACTTATATCGGTCGCGAAGCACCAATTTTCGGCATGTCAGTAGACCCCCTTTTAATCCTGACAACACGCTTTATTATTGTTCACGGGCTATCTGTCATAAACCTCGATTCATCATCATGTAGATACATGTTTCGACATCGAAGTGATGTTGAATAGTAGTATTTATCTTGGATATAGATTATACGCGTATGCATATATGTATTAACTCCGGTAGATTGCACACCTTATAATACGTATGAAACGCATTTACATGATCCGCGGCGTTACTAAAAGTCTGATCCCCGAACTGCAAACACCCGGCGAATTGGCCACGCCCGAATAAATTTCGCGCCAACAATTAGATTTGATGAAAAAGAATGGCGAATTCAAATTTCGCGTCATTGTGCCTGAAAGGACGGTTCGTTTTATAGGTCCATTTCACGGTTTTTGATTTATGCGTGGGATTTAATTTTTTTTAATTCGTTAGCACGAGTTTTGAGCGCGCAAATTGTTATGCGAAATAAAGAACGAAAAGTGACGTCGAAAAAATTACGAAAAGTCGCGTTTGAATCGGGTTAATTGTGTTAATTAGTTGTTTTTCGATCTCCATGCTTTTCCGGTAATGTTCACAGAGACGCGATATGCCAGCAAAAAATTAATCAACGCTGGACGACTGAGAGAACAAATCGGTACGAAATGTCTGCCTTGTTAAGCGAGTCAAAAATAAAAGCGTTCGGAAAAAGCGCTCTTGTCACTGTGCACGTGTTTTCGCTGCGAAAGGCATTGAGTGACGGAATCGCGAATCGATTGCTGGTCTCATTACGCGTCACATCTTATTTGATAATTTCGCGGGTGAATTTAAAAAAGACGATTGGAACGAGGTGGAATTGATCGTGAACCGTTTAGGGGGTTTCACTTAATCGTCATATTCGGCTGTGTGCCATTAATCCACCGAAAATACAAGTTTTATCGTACATTCGACGGAACTGTATAAATAACAAGAAAATAGGAATCGAAAAACGCAGTAAAACGCGCGGCGCTCTTAATTTTTGTGGTAAATTACGTTCACCGCAAAGGCAAAAAATCTTGTGCAAAAAATGGACGAATCGAGATTCGAATTCATTTGTACGAAAAAGTAGCGTTTTTTCGATGTCGTGCTTTTGACTGAAAAATTACCAAGATTATGCTAGCAGAAATTGAAATGATAGATCATTTTTGAGGCTCTGATGATTACGAATAGTCAATCAAAACCTTTTATCGCGGAATTTCTCCGCTGGAGTGAAATCGCGAATAATCTTTATGAGGAGAAAAGGAAGTAATTGTTCAAATTGATGTTAAGGTTCGGACATTTGTATGGATTTTTCGGGAGAACGTATTTCTGGCGTTTTTTTCGAAGATATATTGTGCTCTGATAGAATATCACGTTCTTAAAAATCTTACATACTTTTATTATACTATAGATTTTATGTACAAAAGTCCGACTAATATATATAGTATACTTTAAGTTCAATCGAGGTTAATCTCTAGAATATTATAATGTCTGTTTAGAAAACACTTTTAAAGGACTTTTTTTAATTGAAAATCTCTTACAACAACTTTTTTATGACCACTTTCTATTCCCAGCAAATTAGTTGTCAGAACTCATTTGTTGCGAACTCTCGCTGACAAAAATAAAAGGTCATGTTCTGTAAAATTTGCTGACAGATTAGTTCAGTTGGTGAATAAGAGATAAAATCAATGAGCTTTGCTACCTACTCAGCAGTTGTAACTAATAGACGACACTTAAGAACAGTGCAGAGAGTTAAGGATCTATTAATGACAATACGAACATTAAAAAGTTCAAATGAGGTTTACTATTACTTAATTATCGTGACGAAAATCTTGTAGTGCTACTCTCATGCATTCTATTTAGCATTAGAAACTTAGATGTGCTTTATTGTATAAGCAATCTTGCTTGAATTTTAATTCGAATTTTCAAACTAAATCAACATGTGCCTTGTCGTCTTAAAATATAATTACTCCATGATTCATGCAAATTTACCAAATGAGAAATGATAGTTTTGCATTCTAATTGTGCAGAACAGTTTTCTCTAACATTTAACTATTACCTTAATTGGGCATAGTATATTTGCCTCACTGATCATAGTGCAGCACATTTTTCTCAGTTAAAATATTCTTTTCTTAATTTTATCGCTATAACAGGAAACTCAATGTGAAATTGCAGAATATTATAGATGGTAATAATTTACCAAATCCAATTGAACGAAAAAACGTACATTTTACCAACTTTTCTCCAAAATCCTCTCATTTCTTTTCGCCCGCAAATAATGGCTTAATTATCATCCGACGAACCGCCCTGAAAACTGACTATTTATTTGCCTTCCGTTCGATCAATTCTCCCCGCCGTTCTTCGCGCATAAAGTACACACGGAAAAAGCTCCCGACGCAAGCAACCTCCGGGGATATTGCACAGCGCAACGTTCATCGGATAACTCGGCATTTGATATATCGCTAATGCGAAATTGTCGATCTATTTACAACAGGTGCAACATCGTTGCGCGCATTCGCATCAGATAATGCCGAAATGTCGACGAGAACTGCGATTGTGAGCGCGGTAACGGCGATCCGCTCGGGCCAAGCGGACAATGGCCTTTTGATTGGCGATTGGCGCGCGACGAAAGACGCGATTCATAAAATCGACGCGTTCGCGTGGAAGGACGGCGGCCCGCATGAATAACGCATAAGTGCGCGTCCCGAATCGCTCCTCGCGGTTATTGGTCACTCTCGATAAACTCCGAACAAAACAGACGCCCGTGAGTACCGAGTGGCTGTCGCTCTGCGCCCTTCACGCGCACCAATGCAAACGGGATTACGGATAAAAGCTGCACAAATGTTTGCCAATTCATTTAATAGGAGGGTCGCGTGTCTTTTTGTATGTCAGATTATGAGGCGCGGAGTTTTGAGGTTATGGGGCGAAATCGGAGGGGAGGGGGGAGCGAAAAATGGGGTTGGGCCAGGTTAGGAATAAGTTCTGAAAAAAGTGTATGTAAATGTACACATTGATGCATTTTATTTGCCAAAATTTTAATGATTTTTACCGTCTAGTTCTTGATAAATTAGTTATTGAAAGGTCAAAGTTTTAACATTGAGTTGAGGGAGAGTCTAGAATATGAACTCAATATTTTACGAAAAAATATATAGAAAATATTTTTTACATTAGACATTAAAATATTTTCTAACTATTACAAAAAATATTTAAAAATATGTACAAAATATTATGCGCTGTTAGGGAAGGTAGCAGTTCAGATTTCTTAGTGTGCGTATTTCTTAGTCTGGCAATAGTCAGGCAGCCAGACAGAATCCAGTTTTTTTTCCTCGCATCGACTAATGGCGACATGTATCTCGTTTGAAAATAATCATTGTAACTTCGAAAAGCATTTCCGAGATGATTAAAAATTAAATGACATGTGTTGTGTAAATGATTCGTGTTAGGTAGTTTCGATTTTATAGGCATGTCAAATTAGCACGAAACCCAAGCAACTGCACCGATGAAACAACTGTTTACTCAATTGAACGGAACAATCAAATAATTGCTCGGTAATGTTTTAAATTGTACAAATTATTCTTCCATAATAATTTACTGAATTGTATTATATTATTTGTAGTTATAATAGCCAAAAGTATGAATACTTTTCGAAACAAAATGTATCACAGTAACAGAAAACTGTTTCTGGCTAAATGATATTCTTATGAAACAAAACTATTAGGACGTGATAATTTTAATTCAAACGTGATTTTAATTAGTTTACGATGAAATGTGAGAAGGAAGAGGAAAAGAGGAGGAAATGTTGTAGTATCTTGTCAGTAATTTCTTTTTGGTTGAATGGAACAGTGTCTTGGTTTCACAAAGATTTAATTTAGTTTAAATCTTTAAACTAAATTAAATCTTTTGTGATATTTTTAATATATATTAGAATACTGACAAAAGCTAAACAACACTGTTAAAAATGTCCGTAAAATTAATGCACTTTTAATGCAAGTACTGGAAGTTCATTTCAGGCACGTGA
>JABFPB010006057.1:0-12498 GCA_022817645.1 Ceratoteleas bidentatus | reverse complement strand
AAAAATGATAACGATCTGTTGAAAATTCCCGAAGATAGCATTTTTTCAGTGGTATCCCCTTAAAGAAAGAAAAAGATGAACTGTAAACCAATTCGTATTATTTGTTTAGTATTTGCTAATTTTACTACAAACATATTACAATCGAACTTTTATTTAAAACTATTAATTATTTATTTAAAAGCTACTGAACTACGATTTAGCAACATTTTATCATATCAAGAGCATATTCGAGAACAAACTGAAACAGTATGAGCTAAAAAATGAAAATCCATTTCTCTTCTTATCACAGCACAGGCTTACCAAATAACCGAATAAATCACATTTCCTAATCCAAAATTTCTGTTTCTCTAACAAATTTTCACCCCATGTTTCTCGACACAGAATCAACCGATTCTCCCCCAATAAATTACGTCCAACTCAGCAAATTGAAAATCGAATCGGCGCTCGTTTCTAATCCGCGCGACAGACAAGCATGATCTCGGCTAATAAAATTCGAGTCGGGCGGATAATGGGTGCGCGGGCTCATTAGCGCAATTTATCGGGCGGCGTAAAAAAGCGTCCGAAAATTGGTGAATAAACGTGCGGCCGTTAAAATTTTACGGCGCGATGCGAAGACGCAAAAGTAGTTTAACGACGCGCGGCTTTTGCGGCGCTTAATTATACAGCGGTCAATTCCGCGGCGTCCCGTCAATAATTCACGATTAAATTATTTCAATTGCGGCCGATCGACGGAAAAAACGGTCGGCCCGTCGGACGCGCCGAAATGTTTTATTCCGTCGCGCGGCAAGACGAAAATTACACGCGATCGGCAATAAATAAAACGGCCCGCGTCATTCGATCCTCGCAATTAACCGCGCAAGCGTTCCGGCCGGACATAAAACAAGCATCCTTGCCAGCCATCATCATTTATCATACGAAACCACGAAATAACGCGCAAAATATATCGACCAGAATGAGCCATAAAAATTTTTATTCCGTCTTCATTTCCGTCAAACGCGCGCCTCTCGCTTGCAATCCCGTGAACAGCGCGGCGAATAAATAACGGCTTAATTGACAATTTTAAAGGCCGGGACGTAAAACCCTCGGCCGGGCCCTGAAAAGTGTTGTCATTTTGGCAGATGGCGCTTTATGCGGTTTTCATTTGAGAGATAACGGCTTAACTTTGCCCACGACGCGATCTGAATATCGATTTCGATGTTTCGAGTTGCCGCAATTTTTATCTGTTTGGCGGAATCGAATGATTAAATTACAGAAAGCTGGTATCCGATGGGAACTGAAATCGAAAAGTGAGAAAGAGAAATCGGCGAACGGTTAATCGATATGTTGTCGTTTAATTGGAATCGAAATATCGAATAATTATCGTGGTATCGAAATGTTCAATCAAGTAAGTGAATATCGAATCTTTAACATACTCAAAAATTATCGATTTATCGATTAATGAAGTCCATGAAAAAATGGGTGTATCAAAACTTTCCCACTGAAGTAAAATCTGAAATCCGAAAAAATTGAATCGTTCTACAACCGATCAATCGAAATCGTCACATACACACTTTTGATTAACTGAAATCTCATATCGAATGGATTTATCGATCCCTTATATTCACAAAAACTGAAGTCGACAATCGACCGATCGAAATCGGCAAATCGACAGGTTCGATTAATCGAAATCTTCAAGTTCCAAGTTCAAGTTTAACCGATTTATCCAGTCAATTTGTCATTCAAGTTAATCAAAATGCCCTTTATAAATTCGAAACACGAAAAAAAGCCGTACACACTTAAACTGCACTTAAACAGCAGTCGCGTGTCGGAAAATGGCGCACGGTTGTCTTATCGGTCGCGGCTTACTCAAACACGCGGGCCCGCGTCATCTATTTTTTCGCCGCAACGCGATCTCAAAGCGATCAAATATGCACCGCGGACGCGCATAATTTTATTACGCAATTTATGCCCAATAAATAATTCCGGCTTTCGCACCTAAAACTGTACCGCCAGTGAAGATATTTAGCGCAAGATACGCGCCGTAAACCACGCCGCCTATTTATGTCGTTTAGTTTTATTGGGGCAAAATCGTCGCGCCCAGCAAAAATGCGCCGACACTCAGACGTGCCACGTTTATGACCTGATTTATCCTGTAATAAATAATTTGTTGTGATAATTCTACAAGCATGTAAATTTCGCGGTCTAAATTATTGTTATTTACGACGCGCGCGGCGTTTTGCGTTATTTATCGCGACCGAACGGTATTGTTTAAAAAAAGGCGGACGAAAAAAGAGGGCCGTGATGCATGGCGGATATTGAATTTAATAAATATTAAGTTGTTGCAAGATCAGGCCGGATTATTATTGATGGGTCGAATTGCGGCGAACGGAACGTTTTAAGAATCCGAAGACAGATGTTGCGCGCGCGAATAATTCATACCAAAGCGTCGTGTACCTTAAATTAAATGATAATTTATTTTCATTGATATTTATTGTACGAGTTTATTGTAAGCCGCATGTCGATTCGTGTGTCCGGTGGGCACACATAAAATGGCCTTGAAATGACCTTGATTGAACCTAAAAAATGTAAATTGCTCGACAACTCAGGATGGGGATGGGAGGTAATTACAAAAATATTATTTTTGTAATTACAAAATATTATTTTTTTCCCTATTTACTTACAGAGAAAATTCCTCTTTGTCAATTATCCACTGAGCTACGTTAAATCTAAATAAGTCACAATCTTAAATCAATGTAACTAATCCAATTTAGCTATAATTTATGTAAATTGAATTACAAAATTTCTCCGCATAGCCCGTGACGATTCCTACCGAAAAAACTCGCGTAGAATTGTTTGCGCTAAAAGAAGTGAAAAATAAAAAAGTATACAAAATCGTACTTTTCATCACGCCTAAAATTTGAAAAAATTGAAATTTAGCGAAATTCGGAGTTAAAGTTGAAACGAAGGCGAACCACCTCGATCTTCGTCTCGCATTTTTCATAAACGAAATCTCCCGGCTGCGCTTTTTTAGCGCCACGTGTCGCGCGCGCAATAATTAAATGTTAAACAAAATCGCAGGTATAAAATATCAAGCACCTCAGGGATTAAACCGACGTAATTCCGCGCAGTTGCGCGTTATTGTGCAAATAAGTCGCGCGTTTAAGTAAGCAATAAATTGGCGCGAAAAAACAATTTAAACAATGGCGCGGCGTTTGCCGCGCGGATGACGTGTTTATAAACGCGTGTACGTACAAGTTTAGGTCGCGCCGAGTGGCACTTTGCGGGCTCGTAAAACAACGGCAACCCTGTAAATCCGAGCGCGAGTGTGACAGGCTGACGTATCTGAGCGTTACACGTCACGGCGAACTATTGAAAATCTTTTATCAACAAAAGCAGTATTTAATTATGAGCCCCCCAAGGAAATGGACAAGTCACCGGTCAAAAGGAATCAAAGCTTTTGTTCGCGACTTTGCAATTAACAGTTTGCGTGCGCGATTTGACGGGCGCAAATGACCGCACTGCAAAAACAGCCGGATTAGTGTAAAACACGTTTGTTCGGGATTTCACGCGTATCCGAGATTTTTCGTGACTGGCAAAACGTTTGAAACGAAATCTCAAAAGAGTCTGAGGCTATGTTATACATGCTTAGAACGCTTTTTTAATTAAATGTCGAGCTTGGTCAGACGGTTTTGGACTTTTCAGATTGTTTCGACATTGTTTAAGAGGTACTTTCAGGTAACTGAGTATCGAACAAGTTTAAAATGGTTGCAATGACTCACTTGGGAACTTTCCAGACACTTTTTGACAATTTTTGGACTGTTTGTTTATCAAAATTGACCTTGAGGTTGATTTTTGTTTGGATACTTGACTTTGTTTTGTGACCTTTTCATTAGAATGTTTTGTTTAGCGACCTTGCCAGGATTTTGTTTGGTTTTGGGACCTTCTTGTTTCTTTCTCAGACCCTCTTGTTTATATTCGTTGCCATATTCTGGGTCTGAGTAAATATGTGTTGAACCTTTCTAAAACCGTAACAGAATGGAAGAATATCCTAGTTCCAAACTCAACCAGAACATCGTTTCAGCATACAAAAACATGTCAGCGAAAACCGGGCGTAAATCGACGTAAAAGCCAGTGCGTTAAAACGCGTTTGAAATAAAGAGGCGATTCGAAAAAAAGGATGAAGACGAAGAAACGTTGCTTCGCGCATTTTTCCCTCCCAATTCCGTCTGATTTACTCCGTTGCGATAAGTCCGTGACGCTCGCTTGTACACTCCGTTTAGTATTTTAATAAATAAAAAGGCTAAAAGGCGGGGAAATAAAAATTACATATTTATACGAAATAAACTCGTTTTTATTCATTTTCCCCGGGCCTCGTCCGACCTTAAATCCGAATAATTATTATGGGGAACATCAGCGTAAGGCAAAACGCGCGTTTCGGTTCAATAATTTGCAGTGACAATTACGAGTGAGCCTTCAAAATAAATTCCACGGCGAACGGATAAAGAGACGTACGTACACGGGGAGAGCTTCTTCAATTCAGCATTCCACGGGCACAATCTGCCGCGTTTCGCATCGAATCAGCGAAGCATCACATTAACATCAGGCCCAATTCGTTAATCGCAATCCTCGAATTTCGACGCACTAAACCAGGCGGCCATAAAATGCAGCCGAGTTATATGAAAATAACAATTTATTTCGGAATATTTATCGGCCTGACATTCCCACAAGGTGCTGCTATTCAGCATCCGAACGTTCCTTTTTTTCGCTATTGCAGTGCAGAATATACAGGGTGTTGCTGAAACCTTCGTGTCCGTCCCGCATATTTCACCTTCGACGCAATTTGCGCTAATCTTCATCCCAATTTTTCTCAGTGAATTAGATTAGAGTTGAATAATACTTTTTAGCAACTCAGTTGGAATCATTGATGATGATACATAATTGAAATTACATCGAGCCTGCACTTAAAATTGCTAGATTTAAAGTTAGGGATCATCAGTTCTAATCTACTTTTCTTTGGAGGATTAGATTGTCTGAATTCTAATCCTAAAGTATGTCTGAATTCCAAATGCCATTGAAGAGATAGTACCAATTGGGATTCGTCTCAAAACTCAAAATCTTCAAACTTTAATTTAGCCAAACTGACGTAAGACTAAGTAAATGCTATCCGTCAAAATTCAGTAACCAATCAATGTTCGAATGTCACTTTGATTCTAACCTCAACTTTCTACATTTGAACGTAGCTTTGAAATATCCCAAAGGTATCCTGAGTATCAAACTCTTTTTTAAGTTTCCTAAAACTTGTGTAGTTTTAATCTATTCTTAAAAACCCGAAATCTCTAATTTTCCTTTTTTCTAAGCCGCACGAATCCATCAACCTAAATTAAGTCACGAATCCCTCGTCCAAATTTCAGGCATCGTATCGCCCTAAAGATCGATATCTGCTGACTTTTTCGCCAACACCCTGTATACTTACGCACACGCTCGCAAAACGTATAATGAGGACGTTAGTTCGGTTCTGTCCTACGATATGCAAACGCGGACTGTCGCAATACGTTGCGGCATGTTATGCGCCCGATCGTCGTGTCCGGGGAAAAAAATGTATGGCTCCTATAAGATTGGCATTTTATTTCGTAGCGTGGCCTCCCCGAAACCGGAATCGCTCGTCGGGATTAGGAGCGCCGCCGACTCGGTAATAATACAGTTGGTACGCCGGGTCCGCTGATTTATGCGCCCCGCTCTCGAATTAACGAACGCCCCGGCGAAAAACGCAAATTTATCGCGCGCGCCGATAGATGTCGCGGCGAACGCGCGACGATAACGTTGGCATGCCTGCGCGGCGCATGCGCACGCGGTTTTGCGCGGTTGGCAGCGGTATTCGAATGAATTACGGTGCGATAACCGGCTTTTTCTTTGGGCCGCGATAGCGCGCGATTTATGGGCCCTAGCGAGGCCATTGATGCGCGCGCGACGCGCAAATTAATCGAACCAATTAAATTCCGGTAGTGAAATAATAGTTGCATTAATTTTAATGCCCCGCGCGATGCTAATAATACGAATCGCTATCGCCGGCAACGTAAACCGTGATTACTCACTGCGACCGGCGCCCTTTTCCCACGTGTGAAATTGTTTTCTCGGAATCCCGCGAGGGGCACGGAATTCCATATTTCTCGAGCGATTCGCGTTTTTGCCACTCGTGGCGCATAAATTATCCTATCCTGCGTTTTATCGTTTGATTTACGGACCACGGCGGCCTGCTTCAACTGAGAATCCGTTGAGACACTTGACCTTAGAGTCCCCAAGTTGACGGAGGTCAATGGTGGGAAACATCACCGCGTCAACATTTCAAGGTCAAATTTGCATCCCGGTCTGCAGTCAAGTCTCCGTTATCTTGTTGCGTACTCTCGAAAAGTCATAAATCCAAAACGCCGTGATTCCAGACTAAAAACGTCGGGAGCCGGCATCTCGTGGATCTTTATTGACAAACGCCCGGGTGCCCTATCCAAATTCACGACGATCGGTCCGCAGATGACCCCACGCCGAACAAATCTCGCAGTCGGCTCCGTGGGATCTGATTCCTTTTGCTCTTGGCGACTCGTTCCACTTCCACGTAACCACTGGCTATCTTCGCCGATGGTCATCCGTAGGTCCTGCATCTGAACCCGGGGTATCGTACCACCGGCACAATCAGCGACCGCGTAAACGTAGTCCGTCTAGACCCACGTCCAGACGTGCCCATTCTTCTTTATTTTCGGCTGGCAAGATCTTCGCCCCATGTAGAAAAATTTACGGCCAACCAACGATGGACTCAACGTTGGTCCAACGTTTGCCGCCGAGATCGGTTCGATTTCGAATCGTCACAATGTTTTTGTAGGGTCCAACGTTGGCCCACGGTCAGTGCCGTTGGATAGCCTACCAAAAATATCACCGGTGGGTCGGTCGAGGGCCAACGCTGGACCGACGTTTACTTACGATCGGTGCCGTCTCTTAGCCAACGGAAAATCTCACTGATAAGTCGACCGTGGGCCAGCTGTCATCCAACGCTCGGCTCAGTATTGGATCAGCACCGAGATCGACCGCAGCAGCCAACGTAGGACCCTACAAAAACATCGTGACAATTCGATATTAACTTGATTGCCGGCTAACGGTTGGCAAACAATCGTCGACGTTGGGCCGACGCTTGGCCGATAGTTTTTTCTGCATGGGTGGGCTCCCCTAGCTATCATCCTACTCGCTTTATTGCCATCGACAGAGCACCACGCTGTTTCGAACCCATAATATTGAACTGACAACATTTTGCCTTGCAGAATCTGCGAACGACTTTTCGCAATGTGTGTTTATTTTGGACAGTTGTTTATTGTTGTTTTGGGGATTGTTTTGGTTTGAGTCTTAAATATTGCTTCCTGTTTTGATTTTGTATCCTTTAAATATTGTTGTTTTGTTGTACCTTCTTTGTCTTTTGTTGTTTTGTTTTATAACCTTTGAAACCTTGTGTTTTGTTTTGTAATCTTTAGAATGTGTTGATTTGTTCTGTGGTCTTTATGTTATATTGTATATTAACGACCTTTGTGGTCTTTTGTTCTTTTCTGTGACCTTTCTTAAATTTGCGAAATACTGTTATCTACCTATTGATTCTTTTATTTTTACTTTTCTTTTTGTTATTTTATTGAGATTTTTGTGTTCTGTTGTTTTGTTTTTGAACTTCACAATTTTTTGGTGTTGTTTTGTGACCTTTTCAGAATTTCGTTTAACTTTTGCCTCCTCCTTTGTTTCTACCTTTTGATTCTTTTATTTGTATCACAAGTTGTCTTGCCATTCATATCATATTGCCACCGACAAAATGCATCAACGTTTCAGTGCAATCGACTGGATAATTTTGAGCTGACAGTATTGTCTTGTCTCCAGGCACCTATATGTCATCGGCTCTTCGAAAAGTATATTTACTTTGAACAGTGTTTTGCATATGAAAGTTCTTGTTTAGATTTTCAAATCTGTTTTATGGCTTTGTAGAAACAATTTTGTTTTGTGACTTTCAATGTTTTGTTTTGTTTCACCATCTTTTTAGTGTTTAGTTGCACGAAAGCATTTTATTTTATTTTATTATAGTTTTTCAGGCCGCGCTTCATAAAATGTCCTTTCTCTTATGTCCTCATAATTCTCTTCATCTTACAACAATCTTTTTCCTTGTTTCCTTTCGCCCCACCCTCCTCCCACATTCCACCCTCTCCAATCTTTTCCCTATGAATAATCCCCACTCTCAGCCCCATTAATTATCATAATTCCCAAATTAGTCCGATCGCGTAATCCATCACGGCGCAACTCCAATCCAAGAAACTGCCGAAAAAGCGTCGCGCCCTTGCTGCGCTTGGGGGAAATCACTTTCCCGAGCCAAGTCGAATTTCGCTTGTCATACACAACGCCGGGATACAGAATGTGCAGTATGGACACAAGTTGTGTATTATGGGATCTTGGGTGCAGAAGAACGTCGCAGTAAAGGACGAGGCCGAGCATTACGGAGCCACCAAAAACCGGGAGATCCGACGATAACCCGAGATTTGTGGTGCTCGAGAGCTGAACGATAACCGGCACTGTACCTGAACGCAGCATCCACCCGGCACTCTTTACGAGCTGCCTCTGACGTTTAGATGGTTAATGTTATCCGTCGAATGCACGAGAGCGCCGATCGAAGGTTCGTCGGATCGACTGGCTAATGACGTCCCGTGAAAGCGCCAATTTACGATAACGCGTAAATTAGAAGCGCGCTTGTTTTGGCCGCCCCTCTTGGCGGCTCTTTTAACGACGCAAATCGAATTCGTTTGAGGAATCGATCTTGGATTTTTGATGGCTGCGCCTTGGTTGATGGAAAATGAGGTTCAAGCCTGTTGAAGAAATTATGGCGATGGAGATGTGTTAAGGGGGAAAGATGGAGGAATCAAAGTTGAACAATAGTTGATAAGTTGGTTTCGACATATTTTCTTCAATTTCCACATTCGGCAAACATCATTTTTGTTAGAACCTAAAAATTGTCATCGATAATTTGCGAAATTTCCTAGAGAATTCTCAAGATCTTCTTAAAATATCATGGACGCTTAAAAATGCAATCAAATTGTTTAAGATGTCTTCATTAATGCACTTTCTTTTACATTCCTCAAATTAGCCTTCAGCATTTAACAGTTCATTTTCGACATTTCACCAAGCCACCGATCTTGGATCTCCAAACGATCTTCATCAACGTAAATTCACCAACGTCCCAACACATCGAAAACGCGACATCTTTACGACACGCGAGTCTAATTCAGTCATAGCGCGTGCAAACAGAAGTGAGGTCAATTTGAATCCTGTTACTGTTCGCTCGAAGATCGGTGATGAAGATGTCAGGTGGTCGGAAACGCGTGGGTGAGCCAGATGGCGATGCCACGCCTAGTTGGCGAGTGTTCACGCTTCTCGGTGGATTAACTTGCGATCAAATCTTCAAAAAAAAAAAAAAAATCCTGAAATCCGCGAAAAATTCGCGTCAACCGCGCATCGCGTAGACCAATAAATAACCGGCGTTCGCGCGCAATAAAAATATCGCGCGCATATCTAGGTTAACAAAACATCGTAAAATAGTTAGCGGATCCTTGGTTGCCGGTGTATCACCGATTGAATTTAACCGTGAACAAAGTGCGTGTCAACCGGTCACAGCGGATTTACGGGTCCCGAAATAAAAACGGCGCCAGCGCATTGACAAAAATCTTTACCGTTGATACAAACGTATGTTCGTGACAAACATGTTTGTAATGATACAAGTAAATACAGTACAGATGCGACAACCATGTGTGTGCTGTAATTAAAAACGCAGATTGTTTTGCCCGAATATACAATTATTGTTGAATTACGACCTCTGCTATGAAGTCATGATTCTGTTCGAAATCGTTACGTGTAAATAATAATTAGAACTCATAAAAAAGAGGATATATTTATTATGTACATTCTCAATTTACATGCTTTCAGCATCCAAGCTAAAATTTGTTGTTATTTGTTAAATAACTAAAATAATTATTAATAACCGGATAATTTTGAAAAGCTCAAAATGGTAATAAAAAAACCCTTAAATTTATTTTATTTGTTATTTAAGGATCTTTACTAACAAAATTCAATACAATAAATCAGTGTTATTGCCCAAAATATATTTTATTGTTAACACAACAACTCTAATGTAACAGAATACAAAGCTTAAAACGTTTTATAAACTACATCTGTATTACTGTTTCAACCGGGTCATTTTTTTCAGTGCGCAATTTGCTCGTCCAATTTGCGTCCGTTGACGCGACGGAAACGGCTCCGAAGAGCACGTAACGATCGTCGCACATTTACATCGGCGACGGTTGCAGCCTTAATCCCGCATCAAGTTCCGAGGCACAATTCGGATCCTGAAATTGTCCGATCGCTGCGTGCGTATTGACTTACAGGCGCGTCCCTTTATTATGCATTTCTCTCGAGGCTCGGCCGCGCGACGTGAATTGTCCCGTCAACCAGTTCTGAATTGCCAGAGCAATGAAAACACGCCGGCGATCCTTAAATACGGCTTAATCCGGCCCGAGTCGCACGCATTTCCCACGTGTCCGAGGTGCACTTTATTTTCGCGATAAAGTGCCGGAGGCTGGTTCAAAATTCCGGACGGACCGAGGGGGGCGGGGGGACGGGGGCAGGAGGTCTGTTTTTATACTGAAACATTTTACATTGACCCTAGTAAAAATTGGGATGTGATGCCACATCAGACACTTGGCCCTTATCAGGAATCGAAGTGGCAAATATGATCGGAGGATTCATAATAAGAACTATATAAGGTTTACATAAGGTGTTTTAATGGGACACTGAGTCGAATGTAACGCTTGGTATTAGTGTGGCCCTGATGTGGCATGCCATATCAGGGCCACAAGTAAACTGTTGATGACATGATCAGGTAATTCTGGTATGGTTATGATATGGCAAACTGACCATGGCCTTAACAGTTTTTCTTCAGAAAACCACATGTTCATATAGGCCAACTTTATCAGGGCCTGATCAGGTTATGACAAGGCAAGCCACATCATGCTCGGAGGTAAGTCAGTCAGACAGCTAACATAGCATCAAGGGTTCAATTCTCATCTAAGTCATGGTAATTTTTCGGGAAAATAAGAGCCCGATTAGGTTTTCCTATCATGTCCACATCGATTCCAAGGGTTACATCCTTGGTCAGAACCTTATATGACCTAATGAGTACCCAATCAAATAGTACACGGAGAAAAATATTTCGTGAAGACAGCCACAATTGTGGTAACCATTACCACAATCGATGGTAACATGGTGGACAACTATACAGTGTAGTACAATTTACCATAATTATGGTAAACGTATACGCAAAATATGGTTCATTTAACCTCAATCTGTTTACTATTCGAGTGTAGTAAATGAAGCAAGTCAATTTTTCTCCGTGTGTGAACTTATGGGATTTCGGAAACCGCAATTTACTAAATAGAGCGCATATTCCTAATCAAATGTATAAAGAACTGTTACAGAAATGCGAAAAAACGGAAAGAGTGACTGCATTTTCATTTTTTTAAGGTAGAAAGTCACCCAAATCTAAAGTCTAGGTGTTAAAATTGTTATTGTTAAATTACGTTTGAATGTAAGATAAAAAGAAGACATTATATTTTCAGGTTTTTGAGATACAAAAATCCAAAAATGTATATTTTATAATAGAAATAAATATCAGAAATGATAAAATAGTTGTTCTCGTTACCATAGTTTACTACGATGTGTCAGATTACAAAATGCAAAATAAGAACGCAATAAACATATTACCTATGAATCTCTTAATACAACATTTCTATTTCAATTCGTATAATCACACTATTTGTGTTAGGCTGCAGTTATTAAGTTTATTTACAGCGTTACTTGCAATAAATAATAAATAAATTATCTATCCTGTCAAAAATGTCAAATTTCGAAGCTACATCTTCCATTTGAGTTTTGAGCATGTTCTAATATCCATTTTCTGGATGAAGCTTTATAATCTAAATATCTTAATAAATAAATGGTAAACTGCACTTTTTAACGTCAAAATAAAACTTAGGTCTTAAACTATAATTACATAGTTTTTCATGAACACGGTAAATTGTTTAGATATAAAACTTGCAACTTCTTCTTGCTAATACTGTGTTAACCCATATACGTCAGTACATTTGACAGCAACTTTAATAATTGTTTTCCCGGTTCATACGTGGTAAAATGCCATTTTTCGTGTGTTAATCGAAAGAGCAATATTAAATCAACCAAATTACATATATATTTAATTATTAAATTGTTAGGTTTGGGTGACTTTCTACCTTAAGGTGATGTCGAATGGACTGAGCAACTCTGAATCGGCCATTTCACATCAAACGTGATATATTTACAATAACTCATAAACTAAATAATAGTTTTGAAAACCGTGAAATCACGAAATTCTTTGTTAAACGAGGAATATTTCTGCGGATTTTGAACAAGATTGGTTGAATA
>JABFPB010006056.1:0-12489 GCA_022817645.1 Ceratoteleas bidentatus | reverse complement strand
CGAGCATTTTACTGGCCGGGGATTTTTCGAGACGCCGCCAATCACGTCCGCCGGTGTCTCGCCTGTAACCGCTACAAGGTGGCGCAGGCACCTCCCCCGGGATTCTTACACCCAAACCCCGGCACTGAACCATGGCACAGTGTCAATCGACCTATTGGGCCCACTACCTAAGTCCAGCAAGGGCCGCACGTGGTTACTCGTGGCCCACGACCGGTTCACGAAATGGATAGAGGTGAAACCCCTGAGAGCCGCAACCGGCCCCGCAGTAACTCTAGCAGTAAAGGAAGAAGTTATACTCCGCCCTATCACAATATTGACCGACAACGGTCGGCAATTTATCAGTCACCAGTTTCGACATATGCTGGCTGAATCTGAGATCGAGCACCGACGGACCCCGCCATACCCAGTCCAATGCAACCCGGTCGAACGAGCCAACCGGGTTATTAAAACAATGATCTCCTAGTACCTCGGGAAAAAAATGACGCATTGGGACGAACACCTCCCCGAAATCCGCTTCGCTATTAATAGCGCATGGCACGAATCCACAGGGTACAGCCCTGCATATTAAATCAAGGTAGAGAACTACGTTATCCCGGCCAACCAGGCGTGACTCATACCAATCAACAACCTAGCCGCAAACAAGTAGATGAAATTCGCGAACTAGCCCGCGCCAACCTAGCACGCGCCTTTGGTCGACAAGAAAAATATTACAATTTACGGCACCGGGAATGGAGACCGGAACCCGGAGATCTCGTCTGGAAAAAGGAACATATCCTATCGAGTAAAACAAACCCAGATTAACGCAAAACTCTCGCCAAAATTCTCCGGACCGTATACCGTGGGAAGAGTAGTATCCCCAGTTATATTTGATCTAAAAAATACAAATGGGCAATTCGCCATATTCATATACAGGACTTCAAACAAGCGAGTAATCCGGAAAAAGCCGAAATCAAAACACCCGATCAAAATATTCGCCGCGAGCACGCCCTCGCCTATATAAAGACCACTCAGAAAAACAAAACATCCCAGTGCCGAATTAATCGCAGGACAATGTCGTTCACCGCAGATTTCGAACGCCCGCCAACACCTCCCCAAGCGCACAAACCAGGTAAGATCGGGAAAACGCGAACTGTTTAGGGTCCCGCCCGTTTGCTCCAGAAAGCGCTGAAGGAAGCCAAGGCCACTCACGCCCAACAAGGGAAACTGCCGGGTCCGAACGACACAGGTACAGCCTTTTCTCCAAAGCCGCCGAAAGCCGCCACTTCATCAGCCAAGTCACGCGCCGAGCCACGCAAGGCTCCCACCGCGCCGCCGAGAGCCGCCGCTTCGTCGGCCGAACCGCGCAAGGCTCACACCACGCCGCCGAAAGCCGCCGCTTCATCGGCCAAGCCGCGCAAGGCTCACCCCGCGCCGCCGAGAGCTGCCACTTCATCGGCCAAACCATGCCGACTCGACAACAAGACCGACCAAGGCACGGATCGGCCGCCAACCGACGCTCGCCGGCCCCGCAAGCACCGGTCACCGGCTAGAGCATCATCAGAGGCAACCAGCACGAGACCGTCAACGAGTAGCCCACGGGCGGCTCCTGACATCAGGACCCAGCCATACCGGGAAGCCATGTCCGACAATCTGGGTCGCGATCGAACCAGGATGGCTCGTCGAGGTGCCGACATCGGCCATTAAATTGTACCGGGAGTACAAATTTCGATTCGACGACAGGAGGCTGCGGCTGCGCTTCCGCCGGGACGGAACCCTCCGCTGCTGCACCCCGATCCATGGTCAAAAGGAGGAGGGAGGTGTAACGAAGTGACCTATGTTACCGACACACTGCGCGGCCCCTTCCTCCCTCAGCTCGCGTCGGAGCGGCCGGACGGAGGGGACGCCAATCTATATAAGGCACGGCCGCGGCAGGTCGAGCATCATTCCCGGTTTCGAGCGTCTCGAAGCAACTAGCCCGGCGTGAGCGTCTCACGCATCTTCCCGCAACCGGCCCGAGCGTCTCGGGTCCCGACTCCCGGCGCAAGCGTCTTGCGCTCTCCGAATCTCCGCCGCAAGCGTCTTGCGGTTCTCCCGTCCTGACCCAAGCGTCTTGGGTATTATTTCCCGGTGCAAGAGTCTTGCGCGTCCCGACCCAAGCGTCTTGGGTGCCACCTACTATATTATTATTCACCCCTGTATACGACAAACAGTCAATAAAACTTATTCTTTTGCAGTTAATTGTGTTTCGGAATATTTATAAAAACCCTGACCCCGGCGAGCACATCCAGCACTAGAAAACCGGACCGTTTCATATTCGCTCAGAACTGCCAATGTCAAGAGTCTTCGTCGTCGGCGGAGAAGAGTTGAGTTGTCGAAAAGTGTTGCAGTTTGTGTGAGTTGTATTATCTGTTTTCAAGCGCCATTATATTTAAATTAATTGTTTCAGTTTCCGATTCATGTTCATTACTTTTATATTTAGTGTGTTATTTGTGAGAAGATCTGAGAGACAGTTAATAATGTAGTGTGAGATTTATTGAGGTTATTGAAAATTTCTTTTCTTTTTTGCAATAAATTGAAAGCGATTTTTTTTGTTGCAGAAGGGATTTGATGGCATCGATTGTTTACCAAGAACTTGCAGAGGCTTTGTTAGTTGTTTACTTTTACTTTAATTTTCTTTTCTTTAGTTTATGAAATAAGCAATTAGCTTGTTTGGTAGTTTTTTGTGTGTATTTGATAAACGAAATAAATAACAATATTAAAGAAAATTAAAATGTTTGTTTGTACTATATCGGGAACTGTAATTAAATTGCGATATAGTTTGTATTAAATGAAAAATGTACACTTTTCTAGAATTTTCATAATTACTCTGTGTATGGTTATTGATGACTGCTCAAAATTTTGAAATTTTTTTTTGGTAATTCAAATGTGAAATAATAATTAAGAAAGATATTCGTGGGGTTGTATTTGACATTTTGACGTATCGTTTTTTTGTTTTGTTTTTTATATATTTTTTTGATACAGATGCTTCTTCCCACAGACGTCCAGGTTCGCGATTGGATTTTAATGTTAGGACGGGATGAATTAGTGAGAGAACTGAGTTGACGTCGTTTACCAATAAATGGAATTGTCCCGGTTTTGCGAAAGTTATTGAAAGAGTTATTGAAACTCGTCCTCGATTACGTGATTTGCTCAGAGGATATTTCACTTTCCTCGTGAACGAGATAGCTTTTCACAAAATACTCGCCTTGAGCATGCCAAGCAGTTTGCTCAAAGCCCAGAAATGCCGCCTTAAACAGGCCAGAACCCTGTAACTCCTCGATCAAATGATGTCCTTGGAAGATATTTTGCTTTTCTCGTAGACAAGGTGGTTTTTCACAAAATACTCGCCTTAAGCAGGCCAAGCAGTTTGATGAAACTCGCAGAACTACCGCCTTAAGCAGCGTTTCCGCTCCTCGTCACCGATCGAGCGTTACCTCCTGGAGGATATCTCCTCGTAAAATAGTACTCACACGTTAGAGTCCAAATCGCAATGTAACTGGCTCAATTTCAACTATCTTTTTTATGCCTGGACCTTCAAGGTCGAAGAGGGCTTTGTCTTCTAGGTTATATAATAGGTTATATATTAGGTTATGTAATCTATTTCGCAACTACGCAATATATTTTATTTCGATAATTTACAACAATTTAGAGATACTAAATTTTGTTTCATAATCTCCTCCTAGCCCTCTACCTAAATCCCGAGTTGTATCAACATTCAACAGTTTTAAACCATACGAAATAAGAAATACAATTTGTCCAAAATTGAATTTGTTAATTAACACGTTATTTGTTAATCTTTTTCCAAAAGATTGTGAGAAACTGTACAAATAAACATGTTCTCAATGATATTCATCACAATTCTTAACTTAACTGTAAATCAACAATCAACTTCCACCACGTGGTGTAATTTTATGTTTGCGAAATTTCTTTGTTTAAACTTTGGAATCTCTTCAAACAAAGTATCAAGTCATTTTCCTTGTTTGATTTCCTTGTCTGAGTTGACTATTCACAAATAGCAAAATCTTTTGTTTGCCAGTTATTTTTACGTAACAAAATTATAACAAAATAGAATCATACGCTTTTAACAAATCGACTTCCCTAATAATGTAGTGTCCTGAATTATAAATGGATTTCCCCGAATGCACTTCTTCCTACTAGCCCGCATTAACAGAACAAATGAACTTTTAAGTTACAAAATAAAATTTAAATAAAAATTGTTGTTAATTGCAAGAACTTAGAAAAAGTGATCTTCAATCCCTATTTCTCATATGCTCTTCTAGGTGATTTGATGCTTTTGCGCAATTTGAACATTCAACTTTAATTTATAATTGCAATAAACTGCTTATAAACTACTGGTTTAAACCCAGTTCAGATAAGCACAGTTTATTGAAATCAAATATCCCATCAGGATTGATAGGTTTTCCAGAATGTTTAAAACTTTTAGTTCTTGCAATAAACAAATTAATTTTCAAAGTTTGACTTCTGCAGGCAAATTTATATTTTTTAGACCTGTGAAAAATAAGCAAAGTGAAGGTAATATTTAAATATTGCTGAAATGCATAAATAAAACGTTTTACAATTTTGGGCGGAGCCAATTGATAAGAAAAACCCGGCCATAAATCAGTCATATGTCGTGGAATTTTCCACCCTCGACATCACCACGCCCTTGGAGCTCTCGCGGATTCGTCCGCTAATAAGGTGGTATTACAAGCGGGTGTTTTACTCAGTGGCTGTCAACGCCTCATATTTCCTTGTCATTTTCTCGGGTCCCGTTTTCCCGTTTGAAGATAAGTTACCGACTGTCGGATAACGTTGAAACTTTACACACTATTGCAGTTACTGGTGGTGAATTCCTTCTTGAGGTTCTGAGTAGGGAAGGATATGCCGACGATCTGTTCATTATGGTTCGCGGTCCATTCTTGGACACTCTCGGAGAGCTAATGCAGGGGGCTGTTCGAGTGGTGGAGGGATGGTGCGCCTCCATCGGTCTCACAGTTAACGCTGGCAAAACGGAACTGATTACTTTCACGAGAAAACATAACGTTGAGTCGTACAGACCCATAACTATGAATGGACATAAACTGGTTGAGGTCAAGGGGGTGAAATACCTTTGCGTCCACTTAGATTTCAAACTAAGTTGGAAGACTCATTAAGACTGGGCCTGTCAGAAGCTCTGTTCTTCTATCAGGCTTTGTTAAAGGGTGGTGGGGCGTAGGTGGGGACTTAATCCGAAAGTGCTGATAAGTCTTCTCCAATTTGTCCTTCTTCCCAGACTGACACACGGTGCAGTGGTCTGGTGGAAAGCGACAAACAAGAAAAAAATCATGGCAAAACTGGAGAGACTCAGAGGGGTTGCATTGAGGAGCTATGTGAACCACACCATCACAGGCACTGGGGATCCTAATGGGCACTGCACACTTTGACCTGACTGTTAAAGCAGTCGCGGTCAGGACTGCCCTTAGACTCTGGGCTAACGATAGATGGAGGGTGTAACGCTGCAATGTAAATAGACAACGACTCATCGCCATAGACTAACAAATTGCAAGTCCCCAAAACCAAAAATACCAAAAATACACATAACACAAAACTAACCACAAATCAGGATCGCCAGTCCTACCTAGGACAGAATTTACACTAAATAATCAAACTAAACCACACAATCCATAACTAGCAATTTGTTAATTCATGAAGCAGCACACTGGTTCCAAAAACCAACGGAACTAACCATGGAAGACAGCCAGGCAAGAATCCGTAGTTCTTATAGGCACAAAAATAATATTTGCAATCAACAAACACAATTACTAAATAGATTTACTTTTATTTGGCTAATTCCACAACGATACAAAATTCATTCAATACTCAACTCAAAGTCATGATTCCTGACGAAATCAGCCAAAATCTAAATATAACTTGAATCGTCAAAATGGTAATCACAAAATATCAAGTTTCTCCAAGTTAGTCGCAAACTTCATTAAGTCAATCCAAAAGTCCAGAATACAAATTATAATTCCAAAAATTACATAAAACACGTTATCACAAATAAAATGTTCGACTTGAATAATTAATACATACAACAGTCCAAAAATTAAAGTAGAAACCTAAAATGCGACACGCAGAGATTAACGGTAATTTGAGACAAGCTTAAACAAATACAATTTTCTTCATAAACATAATCGAATTCATTCATACAAAATTTCAGTACTATTTACTTGAATTTGAATTTTTTAAAAATGGCGGAACCACATGCTTAGCTTTTTTAACCACGGGTTTACCTAAAATTGAGTACGACCAATATTGGTCAAAACCTTAACTCATTTAATTAACCAAAAATATGACAAATTACAACCGGAAATTGGAATAAAGCATTACGAGAATGTTCCGCCCGATAACCAGAATCCACAAAAATAAGTTTTCCCAAATTTAACCAAACATATTCTCAACATTCATATTCCAAAGAAAATTGCTCTCAACTTTGCTCACACGCAAACTGCGAAAATCGTCCCGTCAGCCACAAAGGTTCGGTACACCTGTCAAAGGACACGACTGGTCCCCAAAAGCTCTCTCGACGAAGTTGGGTCGTTTCAGCTTTGATTCCTCCGAAAACGAAATTCGGCCGGAACGCAGCGCCGGCTGCGCACCTCACCGTCGTCCCTCCTCAGCACTGACACGTGACCTGCGGCGCCGGATTTGAACCGCTCCGTTGCCCTGATGTCAAGATTTTGGTTGTAGATCTCTAATTTCTGCTTGTGACTCGAGTCTACGCTCCACGGAAAAGCTTTGAACAATGAGTGAACTGGCTAGTGCTCGCTAAATTGTGAGCGAACACACCACTCCAGTTCATTTAAACTCATTTTCAAAAGAACTTATATGCTTTTCCGGCACCAGCTAAAGAGCGTCATTCTCCGAAACAAGGGACTCAAGTTCAGCGGAATCAGCGTAGAGCCACGACAACCAAGACGAAGCAGACGTCATTCCTGAAATTCAGGTGGTTGGGGCGCGCCAATCTAAAGCGTAGATGGGGCGAGATGAATCCGGAAACACAGGTTAAACGCCATGGTGTATCCCTGGGTTGTATAGATCCAGATTTCTACTTCAGAAACGGTTTGATGATGGTGGTCGGGTAGATGCTTCCCAAGTCGTCCTCCGCTGGGTTTGCAGAGGTGGGGTTTGTTGTCAAAGTGCTTTAGAGGTCGGACAGATCGGTAACAGCTAGTGCTTTCTTCCAGCCATCAGCTTCTCTCTCTCGGCAGCTGCTCATGATGGTCGAGACTAGTCACATCGGAAGCTGAAAAATGTTTTCCAATAGATGTCCAAATAATGTCCAGATAATGTCCTGATGATGTCCAAAGATGTTCCATAGAATCTCATGATGCGTGTACCAAACCAATTATGGATTTCGGGTTACAAAACTCAAAATATATCTGAAATTACACAAAGAAAAATAAATCTTCTACTCGTAATTGCTTTGAGAACAATCGACTGCCCCCGACTGAAACCCGGTCAAGGGTTTCAGTCGGGGGCCCGGTCGGGCTTTCGCGCTCGTGTCCGATTCGGGCGCTGTCGCGGAAGCCGGGCCGGGGCCCGGTCGGGCTTCCACGATTGTTCTCAAAGCAATGACGAATACAACTGTTAAAATCGGATGTTCAATTATTTTCGCATATATTCTCACTTTATTTGGAACCTAGAGGAGACGAAATCGACAACGGCTCACATTCTGTTAAATATAAAGGCAGTCTGATAGTGGGATCAACGAACTATTTCATAGGAACCAAACTAGCACTTGAATCCGCCTAGAAAGCAGCCCTACTACATGCAGATTGGGCCTACGAATAAGCAACTTCAAGCAATCCTGACATCGGCCACAACCAACATCGGCCATTCCAGGCAGCATGCTGCAAGAAGAATCGAAACGAAGGATTGAATTAACGCAAGAAAATTGTCAAAATTTAAATCTCCCTGTTGCAGTGTATAGAGAGCCACAAACCATTCCCCTCTTGAAAAATATAAAATACATTTACACACACATGTAGGTACACACCCTGGAGATTACTACATATTGTAAAAAAGTCCGCGAGGCGTTTGGACCACGCGGTTATAAATTTAAACGCTCGGCCGTTAGAGCGCCGAGTTGCGACAAATAAGGTCGGCGCGCTGCCAACAGGGCAAGCTGCTTAGCAAAAACAACACTAAAGTAAACAAGTCGCAAATTTGAATTAGATACGCGGAATTCGGCTGTTAAGGATTCTTAACAGTTGAATCGACGTGTTATACGTAAAGTAACTTGGGGCAAAGTACCACTGGGGGGAAGAAACTTATGCGGCGTAGATTTACAAGGTATATTGCTAAATATCTGGCCAATAAAATGACAAGTTAGGTAGATATAGTCTCATTATTCTTAAATTCCCTACTTCTTCGTAGCTGTTAGTCATTTATTGCATACAAGCCATAACTTAAATTAAAGTTTCAGTTTTTAGAACCAAAATAATTACAGTCCACTGAAACATTGTTGGTAATATCCAACACATTCGCATTTAAATAAAATGTAGTATTAGGAATCGGGGCGATTTATAACAAATGTTCCTTGCATTGCTCATCACTAGCCGATGATTTCCGTGTAAGGTTAAGACATTAAATGATTTAATATGAATTTGTATTATTTTTATTATATTTGTTTAAAACAAATATTGTAAAACGGGCCCATTGTTAGTCCCGTCTCGAGGCCCACCCGGTGGGCCTTTTAATTATATTTGAAACATAATGGTTACTATAAATGTCTTTTACGAGCCTTGGGAAGAAAATCGCCATTTACTCCCTCTGACGATTTCGAAAAGTGGCATTTTTTACTTTTTCACATTTTTTACTCGGGGCGTAAAATAATGTATGCAGCACGGGAGGGAACAAATTTTCCTCTTCCATCTCGCTTGGTGCACAATATACTATTACAGTAGATATTATGTCAAATAATATCTACAATTTTACTAGTATTTTCACACGAATAATCTAATATTAAGTTTGATACCTTTTGTGAAGATACTAACATTGTTTAAAATATAAAGCCTTAACTAAAAAGGGGTTACTAACTAAATACAAAAAATACAATAACTTGAAGAAAAAACTTCCTAAACAGCTTTCTCCTAAGAAGAAGTCTCGAAAAGTACCTTGCACAATAGATACTATTCTACATAACAATGTCGTGTAAGACACAAAATGACGCTATTTGCCATCTAGTATCTTCGGTGAAGATACTTCGAAGACACCTCTTTTTGCAGTGTATGAATAATATGATTGTTTAAATATATTCAAAATATTTTTAAAAAAGTACGAGATGAAAGTACCGATTCTGATATGTTTATAAGGATTATAAACGATCCACTCATAAACCTCATCGGAAACCACAAGGCAGTTCCATTTCTTTGCCAAATCTGCTATAACCGTCAGTTCTTCTAATGTAAACACTTTTCCTACTGGGTTGTGTGGAGTATTTATAATTATTCCTTTGGTTTTCTTGTTGAATAATGCTTCCAGCTCTTTCCTATCCAGAACCCAATCCCCTGAATTTATCACTCCGTTTGTTCTCTTCTTCACATGTAATAAAATGAAATATAATAAATTTACTAACACAGTCATATTTAAAAATTAATATCTATCAAAAATAACTCTAAATAAATAAATAAGTATTGTGATTAAAATGTTTTTATTTGTGGTAGAAGAACATACCGGTTGCAGAGCTATAAAGTTTGGTACACCAGCAGCCATCCTGACCATTGGTGCATAGCAGTCAAAAAACGGCTCTATTATGATCCATTCGTCTCCGGGACTTGTGTGGCCTTGAATAGCAACATACAAAGCTTCGTATGCTCCAGCGGTTACGAGTATTTCTGTGTTGGCATTCAAGTTTCGGCTGATAAGCTTGGAGTACAATTTTGCCAATACATTAACCAATCTGGGGTGACCCTGAAATTGGTTCTTTCATTAATACAACAATTAATTTATTCATTTTTTATGAGTTTAGGAAATAAGTGTCATCTGAATGTATGCTTGAGTATGTTAAGAGTATATTGGTTATTTTATCGACCAGTTTAGCAGACAAATGAATATTTCTTAAATATATCTTAAATTAACGTTTCGGCCTGTTGCAGTTGGTCCTCTTCAGTCATTCATGCAACAATCACATAGTGATCAAGTCTTTAGGAGATCAATATCTCTATGTTTTGTGTATTTCTGCAATATTACATGTATTTATATCTTCGTTACTGTATCCCA
The DNA here is from genome assembly GCA_022817645.1 of Ceratoteleas bidentatus. NCBI lineage: Eukaryota > Metazoa > Arthropoda > Insecta > Hymenoptera > Scelionidae > Ceratoteleas > Ceratoteleas bidentatus. Next base: position 2,208 of record JABFPB010006056.1, on the reverse strand, counting down.
GTTTTGATTCGATATTGTTCATTAATATGGACTCGGATCCTGAGAAAGTGGCAGACGTTCTGAACGATGGAACGAATACTGAAACCAATTATTGGGGAGGATAGCAACCGATGTCCGCGAAAACCGTGGAATGTTACATTCCCTTAGAAACCTGAAGAAGTACGTGGTGACGTCAATGCGCGAGTATAACAAAAGACATAGTACAATGAGATTATTCAGTTAATGGAGCACTGTCTACGCCCCTTGCACTGTCATTCGGAAGGTATCGGGTTCATTTCACACTGCCGGCCACATTTCACACTGCCGGCCACACTGCCGGTTCAAGGTTTTCGTGATTTCCTTGAACATTAGGCAAGTGCTGGAGTGGAGTTATTAGTCGAGCCACAACTCGCAACGTCTTCAGTGTTTTTCTCGATTGTTTATATCTCGAATGTTCCCGCGTTTAAATCTCCAGGAAATTCTAGTTAATGAATAACTAGAATTGGACGGAAAAGTGAAACCGAAAAACCAATGTTTTTCTTTAATTAATCTGATTTTATCAGGAGGTTCCCTACATTTTTACAGCGAACCATGCGACTTTTTGTAGAATTGTAAGGAGATATCCGATGTGCAATTTCTTGTATTCTGCCATTCAAGATTTTAACAAGTTTTCGTAGAAGTATCTTACTTTTTCAAGAGGAAAAAATAAAATCCTTCGCCTATTCTAAACTAGAATTATCAGGAGATGTCAGATGTACATTTTTATTTTTTATAGAAAAAAATGTCGGATTCTTCCTGGTATAACAATGTATTAGATTTTCATGGAAGTTTCCTACTTTTCAAAACGGAGAATATCGCACGGCTATAATAATGTAGAACTGAGGTGGGGATTTCGTGCACCGACGGCACGAGTTTCCCCGACGAGTCCCCCCACTCTGACGCTGACGCTCGGCTATCGGCGAGGCGATGGAGGGGATAGATCGCCTACGCGCCGCGCGCTATTTCAATTCAAACATAATGACTACAGTTCTGTTTGTTTTCAATGCTGTTTGTTAGTTAGCATTGTTTTCAATGCTAATTTAAAAATATAACGTGGAACGACATTTCACAAAAAAGCATGAAACACAATATAATAATTTATCTATGAAAGAGCGTGGAACTATGATAAATGATTACAAACAACTACTGTTAAACGATAAAGTTTAACAGCTGATATTCACGATATTAACAGCTGATATTAACGAAAGTGCAATCCAATCTTATGCTTACTAATTTAACAGGCGTTGAATTATATTCAAAATTGTCAGTCGATGAATATCCTAATTTCGGCATATTTGGCCTTGTACCGCGCCTTCCGCCCACCTAACGCCTCTAAATTATTAAACATACTTGTCCGCCAGTTCAAGGCGGTTACTTTGGCGGTGGTTATGGTTAATTAAAACGAACGGACAACCATGCTAGAGGGCGTTAAAGGAATCAGTGTTTTTCCGCATATTTAGCCGTCTACCGCGAAGCCTACCCTTCTAAGATGTTGAGGATTAGTTTTCTTTCGAGTCCTCAGCAATTCAATTTTTTTGTTTATTTACAATAAAGAAGTCGAGGGTGGTTTAGCATTCAATAAAGTGTGTGTTGATATGTAAAATTGAAATAACTTTATACTAAATTCACTATTTAACCGAAAACATTTAGCTAAGCGTTGACAATTAAAATGTTCACACAATTATATCATATATGTAACGTGTCAGCACATTGGAGCAGTCCTTGAAAGAGGCCGGCAAGTACCCAACTGCAAAGCTAATAAAAACAGTATCTTTGTTTTGGTTTTCCGTAGTGAAATTCAAGTTTTATATTAAAGGTATGACGAATAATTGTTTACGACATTCAGCCTAACTGTTATATCATATGCCTGAAAATCATTTATTATTAAATTGTCATGATAACATTTTACAAATAAAAATTTATTATGCTAAGATGTATAATTTTGATAATTATAATGTTCTTAATAATATTTTTTGTTTAGAATTTTAGTTAAGGAATTTGCATCGTAAAGGGCCGGGTATCTAGGGCTCTAAATAATAGTGCATTGCAACATTAAGGAGCGAATTTCCGATTTCTTCACGAGTGCACTAGTGGAATGAAGCGAAGCCGAGTTCTGTAGGAAACGAGTGAGAAATCGAGAGCCCCCCCGGGGGGGGGGGCGGGGTTTTTTTGTGTGGGGGGGGGGGGGGG
>JABFPB010006055.1:0-12497 GCA_022817645.1 Ceratoteleas bidentatus | reverse complement strand
CAAACGTATTTGAGAATATTTTCTACTTGAATCAAGTGAAATATACTTAATCCAAGGTAGGTTTTTTTTCAGTGTATGGTATGAGTATGGCAACAGGCTGGATCATGATCGCGAGCTACACTATTGCCTTACTGATGCCATATCGTTGCCATCCTTTTGCCTTCTCGATATCTGACTCTCAATGTGGTAACAGAATGGCAACATACGCCATTCAGTGTTCACATACGCGTTGCACTTACGCGAAACATACGTCGCCACTTTTCGAATTCCGAACGAAACGCGCTTTTGATAAAATTAAATGATGCCATTCGCGCTTATGTTATTAAAAGGGTTACCAGTAAAAGGGTAGTTTTTTTCAGTAAATGAATTCTTTAGTACATTTCGGATTGCTAGTGACAAAAGAAATCAACTTTTATCCTGTAGTTTTCTAGATAATGAATTTTAAAGATGAACCTAAATAGCTTTACGCTTGTACTATCCAAGAATATTTAATCGTCCTAAGATAAATGTTTATAATATGAAGTCTTGTTTCTACCAACCTACATTAGAATATGATTATTCTGATCCTATCTTATTTGCGAGTTGTATAAAGTACATTGAAATAGTAACTGCGCAACTTACTATACTGTATGAAAAGAATCCGTTTGAAATTACTTTTGAAACTTTTACACATATAGAGTGATATTACAAAACTTGTGCAATCTTCATTAGAAGTTCATAACAAATTTACAGAATTAAGTTTAAAATGTGACTTATTATAAAATATTACACTACTAAGTTAGCTTTTTGTTGCAACCAAATATCGGTTTAATTTTTACAGTGTATTTAACTGCTTTATTACATCGTACTTTCTGTGCACACTATATTTCTTTAAAGTATATTTAAGTACTAAAGACAACCTAAGAGTTTAAAAAGAAGTGAATTTTTCAGTTCTTTGTCACACCGAAATTCTGCAGCGTTCCACGTATGAGGGAGAGAATAATGCGAGTAAAAATTACCATTTTGTTGTTAAGATGTGAACAAATTCTGGTATCATCTGTAATTAGTAACTGTTATCTATTTTAAGGGTACGCCCAAGCCAAAATGACGAATTTTGACCATAACAGAAAAAAAAATTTATCGGATTTTTTGATATTCTAAAGTGTCCTCTTTCATGTGATGAAGCTCATTTTCTGAAAATGCGAAAGAAAAACTTTCGCATTATTTAAAAACTTGCCAGTTTTTAAAGAACAATTCGGAGCATGAAAGCATGGAATTAGTGGCGCAGCTAAGAAATGATCAAATTTTTATTTAAATAATTGGAAATAAATTTGACTAGTAGTATTTTTTTGTGTACAATGGGAATCTTGAAAATATACAAATTAAACTTTAAGTGCAAATATCTCATGTCATTTTTTCATAATTTGTAAATTCAAAGTGTTCAGGGTACCGCAACTTTCACCCAATTGACTTCTTATTTATATCATTTTGAAGAGAATTTTGTAGAGAATTAATGCTATAGACTGAATTTTATAAACAATTTTTTTGCAAAGTTATAAACAAATATCTGAAAAAATGACACAAAAAAGTCATTTTTTTACATTTGTGAAGAAATTTCGTTACAACTTTTTTAATTGCAATAATTATAAAAATTTAATCAATCACTTTTTTTAATAATAAAATTTGTTTTTGAATGCAGAACGAATTTTTCAAATCCGATACAAATTTTGGTATGAGGAACTTTAAAAATGGCCTCATTTTAAACAATTATTAAAAAATAGTAAAGTTATTCTTGGTTTTTAAAATTAATTACTGACTACATATCAAGCACATGAACAGCTTCAAATAAAATAAGAATGAACAAAAAACAACATTATTTTATTACAATTTATAAAAACTTAGTCTATAAACATTCATCAATAATACAATAAAAAGTAATGTAAAATTTCTCTCAGCAGAAACGTCTTCAGCGAGTAGACTAAAAAATCCTATAAATCGGATTTTCGCGCCGAAAAATTGCGAAACCGAAAAAGTTGAATTCAAAATCCCTTTATGAAGGATTTTTTCTTTATCCACATTTTATGAAGGAACGCGATATTTTACGAGTCTTCGAGGAGGCCATTTTTCTGCGCAAAACCCGACCGGATGTAAAGTGACTTTCCCGTATTCATTCGGTCGAATTTCGACAGAAAGACGACGCGCGGTGTTTGCAAAAATGAACCGTCTCGGTTTCGTCTGCATTGGAAATTACGGTACCGCGTAATGCGGCGAAACAGAAACGCGATGCCGAATAATGCGACGGCGAATTCGGAGCGCGACACGGAATAAACAATGACAGGGGATGGGAGGGGAAATTCTCCCCCCTCATCTACCTAGTGAAACTTCTCTTCCGTCTGAAAACGCGATGTTCTAGCCTCTGAGCAACACGTTTTTTTATCAAGACTATTAAATATTTAATGCCTAATACGTGCTTGATAATGATCGATAGCTACATTGTTCACCACAATACGCGGTCTAATAATAAGTGTGATATTATCGGACCGAACTACACTACTTTTAGTAATATCGGCAAAAAATTAAACCTGTCAGTCAATTGTGCCAGTTCCTTTTATAGAAAAAGGGGTCTGCAAAAATGTGATATTCGCACATGTTTGCAGACCCCTTTGGGTTTTGTAAATCTGGCGATGGGTACAACCCATTACTTGAATGAAATTGAATGAAATCAAAATTTCAAATTTTATTGCACAAAACTTGTATCTTATTTTCGGGATTCCACTGCACAAAAATTGTTCTATTTAAGTTCCCTAAATTTATAGTTAATTTTACAATATCATATTACAGCAATAGCGACGTATTGTATCCTGTTTATAGACATAATTCTACAAACAGTTACTTCGAAGGATTTCTTCGAAAAACTATTGATACAATAGGGTAATTTCGATGAAATTCCAATATGATAAAAGTGCAACAAATATCGTCGGTTATTGGTTTAAAGATAGACAAAAACATAACCTCGAAAAGTTTATATGTTTGATTGACACTAGTCACCTTTGACAAATAGTATAAATTACCCCATGAAATTGTACTTATCCACTATAGTGGTATCTCATATAACTAAAATGGTATCTTTTACCACTTAGTTTTCTAAGTGCAGGGCAACTTTTATATATCCTGTTTCCTGCCACACAAAAGCGCCCTCTATGAGAGAAACGACTGATGCGTTGACTATAAAAAACCTCCTAACTAATTGTTGCGCCAGGCTGTTTTCCGCAAAATTTACGACGACCATCAACATTCCGCGAATGTCGCGGAATCGAAAGAGTTTCAGCGACCGCGCGCAATTTATATGCCATTAGCATATAGATTACATATCAAATGTGGCCCGGGCAATTACATTTCCATACCAATCCTGTACCGCTAAACGCGGGGTCAGTTTTAATTTGACCCTTCCGCCGCCGCGGTGGACGTACTTCCGCTGTTTGTTCACCGCCGGCATTCCGGAGATCGTCATTAAATTCCGCAGCGTCAACCAAACGCGGCCACTCGGGCCGTTTTTACATACGGCCCGGCATCGCTGACATATTACGTCGCATATTCCGAACGACTCGACGACTACGAGAATTTGCGGATGGAATTGTTAAATCGCGAAGACGTTACGCGACTGAGTGTTTTTAATTTGTTTGAATCTGAGAAAAGTTATGTCTGCAATTGAGAAACAACGGTACAACTCGGAATCGTGTGTGTGTTTAGCAAAAAAGGACAAAAACTCTGCAGTTATGTATAACTAGTTACTAAAATAGTACACAATCTTCTTTTTTCTGCAACTATGATATAATAGATATAATATGATAAGTTTGCCAAAATTGGTACGACTTTGCTAAAATTTTCTTCTGATGATTCTTAATCGTTTCAGTGTAAAGGGTACTAAATGAAATAAATCTCAACTTAAATGTAACTAGTACTAAATTAAATTGTGCGGTTTGTTAAGTCGATATCGCGAAATGGGGGTAAATTTGAATATAACTAATATATTTCGTGTAGGTGCTGATTTCTGTCTCGTCGAATTACATGAAAAAAATTTCCCCACGGTGATATTAGTCAAATGACACAACAACAGTGAAACATTTGCTGCGTGGCGCTCACGTGTGGACTGCGCGAAATTATACAACACGATGCGCCTGGCGTGTCGTGTCGTACAACGTAATAAATGTGCGATACAGTTATATTACCCGCGCAACTCAAACTCTGACTATAAAAAATGCTGTACTGACGTGCTGAGGCAATCGTGTCGTGATCGTCCGGCGGGTTCTATTATTAGATCACTTAGAACAACCCCACGAAAGGTCAGTTTACGTTGATTAATACGTCGCGAACGATATTTTGGCGTTTACGGAACGACGGCGTTTCGTGCTTCCTTTTTGAACATTTTATGGTATGTTGTCCTCCGAATGTCTTAAATTTTCTTACAAACCTACAATCAAGTAACCTCAAAAAGTTACTCTTTTGTTGCACAGCAAGTTTTTTAGGTTAGATGTTTTCGCATTTCAGTTGAGGTATTTTCCCAAGTAATTTCCCCGTATCAATTCACGAAATTGTATCTAATTAGTCACGCGGAATCTTTCGTCGGGGCAGTGTCTGGCAATATTGAATGCATAGTACCGATCCAGGTTAAAGCGTGTATCGTATGAATGCGGAATAATTTTTGGTCGCAGATGAATCAGTTTGACGAATGGCGGTGACAAATGACGCTGAGTTTCTTACGATGTTGAAGTGCAGGAAGTCGATCCTCAGCTGGCTCACTAAAGGCTCGATTTTCCTGACGACCACTGAACAATTCATGGGCTGATCGATGAGGTTCGGGAATCCCGGGCTGGTTACGTAGGTCAAATTATTCTGCACCTCGCCGCCACAGCTTGCGGTGACTTATGGAACATATAAATAACAAACAGCACACTTTAAATGTCACGTTCCAAGGAGATTCACGGATAGGGTTAAGGAGAAGTAGAAAGTCAATGGTAGTACAGGGCCGTGGAAAAGGGAGGAATCTGATGAAGTTGCCTAACTTCAAAATATGCAATCTTGTTAGAGATTGGGCTTTTTAGCAGAGGCTGGTAACTTGCGATTTTTATTCAAATAGTGCCAAAGGAAACCACTGAGTACTAAAAAGTAGGCTCCACTACTGCAATGATCATTTTGAGATAAGATTGTATAATATATATTGAAAATATAGAACGAAATGCCGATTTTAGTAACATCAGTTTCGTCGTACTTTTTATAATTATTAACTGAAAAAAAAAAATAAATAAAGCTCATACCATATTCTCATCGAAGCTGCTCAAGTGGCTCGCTTCTTGGCAAATGAATAAACATCGGTACGTTTTCATACTGACTGGTACTCTTTTATACTCTTCGAGAGTGCCGCAAGTTACTCCTTTTTAACTTCAGCTTAACATCAGACTTCTAACTAAAAAAAATGCTGAAAACTAAATAAAATTAAGAGATTAAACAAAGACAAATTTAAGCGTAGCTGTAGCAATTTATTGTCACCGAGATTGTCATACAAAAAACCCCATTAACGTGTTGATATCTTAACAACTTCTCCCTACCAATTCCATTAGAAAAATATAATCAGTCGTGAAAATGAAGATATAAATTAAAAAACAAACGACGGCGCGAAATGAGGACGATAACTTGGCGCACCACTCAACAACGTGAAAAAAATTGCATCGTCCAATTTTCACCGGAGCCATCCCGGCGGAATAAAAGCCAATCTCGATAAGAACAAAGTTGGCATGACCATTGAGCGGTAGCGGTAACGCAACTTTTTCTCGAGCCCACTTAAATCACATCCATCGCCGCAAACAATTTTGCCCGCGCATAAATAAAGCCGCGCGATTCCTCCCCGTCATAATGAACCGCCACATCTGCTCCGAAAACAAGCAGCGTGCGATCTCGTAGCAAACTCCTTAAAACGCTCGCGATTCTCGTCGAATCGCGGAAATTATTTTCCCACTGAAACATTAAGATGGATCCCGGGGCAGACAGGGAGCGCCTCCCATATTTCAGCCGAACTTTCCGCGGCCGTAATGCAACGGTCCTACATCAATTTCGGAGCTCGCGCAAGCGAAAACCGGGGCCGACGAGGCACAGCGGAAAGAAAATTGTGGCTCGGAAATATCATCGCTTGCTGGTTCGCACGCGGAATTCTGATTTCGATAACGAGTCGCCATTGAGTCGGCGAATTTCCGGGAGCCCCTGAAGAATGTTTGCCCGATCGTCGGCCGCGCGAAACAACGGCCCGCGTGAAAAATTTAGGAGCAAGAAGGCCGCGGCAGGTTCGCCACCCTTAAAGCGGAACGGTTCACAGCTCGGCCAGACGGAGCGCCCGAGGCGACGGCAAACCGGTCCGGGCTTGTGTCAAAGACGTGCACGTCCGCGCCGGAAAACAAATTTTTAATTATGTTAACGGCGACGACTTGGCTCGGCGGTTGTTTGTCGAGCTTCTGCGTTTTTCAGAGGAATTTGTTTCAATGAAATCGTCGACTGTAATTGTTGAGTCCGGAATTAGAAGTATTTTAAAAAACAAGTGGAAAAGAAGTCACTTACAAAGTAATGACTTTGTAAGAAAAGTCGGACTTGAGATGAAGGTGGAAAAGCAGTCTTGTAAAGAGGCGTTTTTTGTATTTTTGTGATTTAATTTTATTAGTACTCGAGTATTACAAATCATTGCATGATTTTAAGACAAATTGTAATAGTCGAATTATGTATTCTGCCTCCAGAATTTATGTCGACATTTTTCTTTATATGGGCAAATGTAAGAAAATTTAACCTAAGTGTCGCTAATTTGTTTTCAGGATATTTTATCATACTTTTGATAATTATCAAATTGTCGCCATCAGTATGATTAAGGAATAATTTATGTGCAGCTTCAAAGTAATACATAGTATATTTTGTACCAAAGGCGATGAAATGGAAAATTTTGTTTCTCGTGCGAATTTTATAATCCGAGCCGAAGGCGAGGTTTGTAATCTCCCGAAAAGTGCACTTTTCGGGCCGACGTGCCATAGTAGTATATTTTGTACTAAGGGCAAAGAATATTTTGAGTTGGGGATGTTACAGTTTTAACAAGTTACATTTTGATGTCAAAATTGTAAGATTTGTTACATGAATCAAATAAATTATAATTATTGTTAGTGCGAGGGCATAACAAATTTCAATGTTCTGTTCCAAAATAAGTCTTGTTAGTGCAGTAATAGACATACTCATTAAACGCATTAAAACATAGCTATATTATTGATTTCGATTTTTCAATTTTATACTATCATAAGTTAAAAGTTCCAGAGAATAGCCCATATACTAATCAGTACTGCAATAAAGCTGAAATAATTCAAAGTAGAGCTGAGAATTTAGTTTATGTCGAGTAAAATATACATTAGCCCTTAACATTTCATCTCATCAACCACAACGCTCAAACTTCAAAAATGCATACCGAACCGCCCATCCAATCATCTCAAAATGGGACACCACGAAAACAAAGTTGAACGCCCGTAATGTCCGCGCGTTGTTTTTAAGCGTTCTACGAGTCTCGGCGCTGAATATTTCAGCGGCCCTTTTTCCGGACTCGACGCTCGGCGCATTCAACAGTTACGCCATTTCCAGAACTGGAACGTCGAGGACTCCGCGATTGGCGTGACTTCGTTCCATAACTCGCGCGAACGCATAAATAAGCGCTACATTCGCCCCCTTAGGGCCGAAAAACGCCGAAATCCCATCCGGGAATTCCATTTTCTTAACGTCCCGATAGAATTACACGATCTCGCACGCGAGCGCTGGATTTTTTCTCCGCGCCGAGAACATAGCCGCAGGAATTCCGGACTGACAATTTGCCCGACAAATACAGTGGGACCGCAACTTAGGAGCGATGACCATATCTATGTTCTCAATATCGAAATAATAAACGCGAGAAGTGCGTGAAAAGATAAAATTTATAGTTTGCCAGTCATATGGTAAATTCTTTCAAAAAGTTAAAATTCAAATTATTAGGTTACTTTTCAAGGTTCTACTGTTCATTGAGAAATGAACATAATAACAATATCAAATTTTCCCGTTCGATATATTAAATTCCCCAGTGAAACTTACTACATCACCTGAGAAAAGTTACGATTAAACATATTTTTCAGATAATTATTAAATCATAAGAATGATCTACCAAAACGTGTGTAAATCATTTCATATATATAAAAAACCTCTTTTAATAACGATCAAATAAAATGATTATTTAGCATTCTAATATAACAATTGTCTGCATAAGTATCGAAACCGATCAACTTCCACCGAATGAAGTCATCTACCAAAAAATAACCTAAATCCTTATTACCAAAAACTAACCTAAATCCTCCCGCGATTTTTTGCGCAAAAAACAGCGTGAAACAGCGTGAAAATGACAGTCTTTTTGCGCCGCATCGTTAACGGCGTACTTTCGACGGCGTTTCCATTTCTGCCGAAATTCTTAGTCGCGGTTTTATGCGCGTCGCGCGTGCACGCTCTTGCAGCTATGTGGGACGGCAGCGCCGAACGCCGGGGCAATTAAATAACTGTACACCGCGGAAGCGGCGATCCGAGTTGTCGCCGTCGCGGGATTCAAATCAAATATACGCTCGGATGTGTAGCGCGACCGGGAACGCGATAAAAATGACAATGGAATATAATTAACGGAGAAAACGACGAACGGCGCACGTACGTCCCAAATACTTGAAAGCCGAAGCTCTGATTTATTGCGGCACGCTGCGACGCGGCGCTGATCAATGAAATCGGACGATTGGTCAACCAAAGGCAGCGTTGAGTGCTTTTTTTCGAAAATTACACGCCAAGCTGAAAAGGATTGAAAAGGTCAACTGGGTCGAGAGAAGTGTAGCTGCTTGAATGCATTTTTTCGGAATTCTGGCTTCTGAATGGCGAAATAATGAATATGTCGCGTGGATACATATAGTTGTATAGTTGCAAAATTAATGTTGTTGTTTTCATGCAGTAGAGTAATTACCGAATTAAAGTAAGTGAATTACAGGTCGTAAATGTGGAATTCGAGATGTAATTAACATTTTTGGAGGGTTCCATACGAATGAAAATATGTTTTTAATTATGTTAATAACGTTTGTTGATATATATTTTGACGAAAACCAATATAATTTATATAAATATATTTTATATACTAATCACATAGAAACAAATAAGTACAGTATTTTTTATTTTAAATTTGTTGCAAGTATATCTTCAGCAAAAGTTATATATTTTGCGAATTTTCGATCGTGTGAAGTATTGCAGTAAAATACATACTGTGAGAATAACAAGTAACTGCATGAAATAAACATTCCGCTTTAACTTATTACATTTTCAAAACAAATATTTATTTCGATCCAACGAACCGATTTTCTGAACGTCATCTCACAATGTATTCACATTCTTGAAATTGAACCAATATTTGAATTTTATAATTAAAACTATGAAAAATTGAGCATCAGAAATAAAACATTCACCAGTGTTTGCATTTTCCATTACAAAAGCGTTTTGTCTTCTCAGATTTTAAAAATCGTGGATTTCTCGTGAAATCTGAAGATAATTTGCCTTATACAATTCTTCGAGATGGATCAATATCTTTAAATCTTAATTCACTTCTTGAAATGCTTATGAGAGAATTAGGAAGATTATTAAATAAGCCCTGCAATGTTGAATAAATAAAAGCTAAAGTCTCATGTAACGAAAATCCCGGACCAAATTAAGAATTATCCGTTAAAAGCGACTTTTTCCGCAGTATACTGCGTAATTAACTTATTACGGGTTTTAACTTATTTCAGGAATTAACTAATGAACGGATCATTTGATCTACATCTTTTATGCACCGCGTGGAAAAACAGAACAATTTAATATATTTCAAGAGGCTATTTTCGACGCGAGGTGCAAAAATATACGGTTTCGCAGTTCATAAAGCGAACTAAATACGCCGATTAATTTACCTCCACTAAATAGATTTACAAAACATCCCTTGCTTCTTTCACTTTCCCAACAGCCGCAAAAACTCGTCTCGTTTTTATAATAACAAAAAACCTCAGCAAACCGCAAAATTCATCAAAACTGAAATTCTCTCGAAGATTCCCACCTCGAATCTCATTTAAGGTAAATAATCCCAACTTTCGCTCAAACATTTGAATCCCTCGAAACCGACAAACAATCCGTTTGCAATGTAACATACCCATTACCCACATTTCTTAGCGCCAACGGAATTATTAAACCGCCGACGTCAATTTACGTAATGTCGCTGCAGCAAATCCCCGCTTCAGTCTGTTATTTATATTGTATAAGCACACCGCATTGATAGTTTTAACTGCTACAGTTAGATATGTTAATTGGACATGAATAATGCATTCATTTAGCATTACACTCATTTGCATCGGCACAGCGGAGCCTGTTTTTCCAACTACTATCAATATTAATATCCGCACCGTAATATAGTTGATAGTTTACTGTAAATCCCTTAACCGTCGCGGATATTCCCCCGTGTAACTCGCATAATCGAACGAAGGCATCGCGATTTTGAAATATCCTTTTTACAAGTCGCTGTGTTGCACGGGCAACTGGTTTTCCGATTCCAAAGCCGCGTAGTTTTACATCGCATCTGAATTACAGAAAGAAAAAAGACAAATCGATACCAGCGCGTCTGGAAATCCCGCGAACAAACACGAAATTTGACAAGCGTGAAAAACGGCGAGAAACCGAGCTTTCCGGCGCCATTTAACTTTAACAACCACTTAGCGTAATAATCCCATACACTAAATATTATATCGGCGTTATTGATTGCATTACGCCACCGACACTGCATATTTGCACGCATAAATTAATTTGCCCGCATCGTCTTAATATTGCCCGAATTCGGTATTCGCCGTTATAACATACCGCAATTCGAGTCATTTGTCACTGTCGCAAATACCGCCTAATCCGTTCCCAAATCAAATTTCCGGAATGGTTTTTATTACAGTATCACTAGGAGTGAACAATGAAACGTTTATTCGAGGAGATTTTTTGGAAACTCTCTAACAGTCGAAGAGTTGGGTAACTTATTCCCCACTTGTTCGGACGAGTTTGAAACTCGTAATCAAGTCATAACGGCGATCATGTCCCGTCCGAGCGGCCGCTCAATTTCCCCGGGAATTCGATTCGAAAGTGGGCGCGCGCGGGCCGCGTCGAAGACGCCGAAAATCTTGGACAATGCGAGCCACGTGACCCACATTCCGCGACCGACCGGGATCACCTTCGACTGGTATGAGGCCCGGCGAGGAATGCCACCGCGGAATTGTGCGCTAATGAATATTTTAATCGAAATGCTCGGGAGGTCGCCCGGGGGGAGGCTGGGGGAGGAAATTGATCAAGAATCGCTGCGAGTTAGAAATTGATGTGATCTCGGATCGATTTGACGGGGAGAACTGTCGGGAGATTGGAAAAGATTTTTATAGGGTTCGATTCGTATATGGTTGTCTGTATACGATTCGAACATTTTCATATAATGATACTATTTAGTAAACGCGAAGTGTTGTGATGCTATGAAAAAAGAAAAATTTGTATCACTGAGGAATTTCCCTGTAAAGTTTCATTCAGTGATCAAGTGAATTCAGAAGAATAGGATTGAACAAAATGGAATTCACGCACGGGACAACAAAATGTCTTCGAAAAAAAAGGTTAAGACACTTTTAGTATCTTTTTCGTCAAAAAACGTCTTCGTTTGAGACATTTTTCATGTCTTTTCTCCAAAGACGTCTTAAAATAAGACATCTGTTTTTGTAGTGCAATCTGGATAATTAGAATAGAAAATTTGAAATGCCAATTCTGCCCGAGCGACTTCTATTTCAAGAGAGAAGTTGATGACAATTATGGAATCCAATTGCAATGTTTTCCCTTCAATTCGTTTCTGGAAATGGAATAGTAATGTCGAACTATATACCGATTTCAAGTATGCACGGGAAAAAAGTGTCTTCGAAAAAGACGTTTAGACACTTTTAGTGTTATTTCAAAAGCCGCAAAAGTTCAAGTCGATCCGACAAAAATTACCAAAGTTATGTCAGTTCAAAGGGGATCGCATCAAGCCCGGCTCAGAGCGCGTACATCAGCTGGCGGCGCGTGACCGTTGCGCAGTGAATAGTGTAATTATACGTGTAGGGCATTCATTGTGTGCTTTCATTGTGTGCGGACGAAGGTGCGTCCTATGATCCAGGGATTGAAAACATGTTTTCAGAATCGGGGACCAGGATATTTATTGAACAAAACAACCAATTTAATCGCGATCAAGCCTACCCGGAAGCTAATTAAATTAAATTGTCTAGATATTAATCGTTTGGTTTTCTGATACAATTTAATTTGCATTTTTTACAGCCGTTCAAAGTCGGATTTGTATAGTGCAAAATCGATACTGCAAGTTTCGGTGGCCGCCACTTTGTCAAAAATCAATATTTGTCAAAACCGAACGATTTACT
>JABFPB010006054.1:0-12504 GCA_022817645.1 Ceratoteleas bidentatus | reverse complement strand
GAAATGAACTTCCAGCACTTGCATTAAAAGTGCATTAATTTTACGGACATTTTTAACAGTGTATTCCATAATTTTATACCGGAATAACGGATTGAGCATTAACTTTTTATTCCCGTTAATGAGCTTAATTAATTTAAAATTAAAACGAAAATTAACGTTATTCCATCAAAGCGGATTGAGGAATGAAATTTTAATCCACAATCTACATAATGATGGAATAATGATGGAATGATATTTTATTCCTTATTCCGCGGATTGATGGATTGCCGATCCCTGGTCCAAATAAAAAGAAATGTTGTCAAAAATGTTTTATTTTTTCTTTTAACTTGTGTTTATCTTGGCCTGAATGACTGTTCTGTATCCAACATGGTGATAAGTATTAAAAAGCGCTAAATGGAAAGAAATTAATGTTTTTAAACATTTCACTCGGTGACCTACCAATAAAAAATGTATTTAAATATGCTTTGTTAAAATAGAAATGGAAAAGTGTTTCCCTCTATTGCGCCTTCACATAGGCTACTTAGTTTGCTTATCCTTTATAGAAATAAAACTCTCATTCATTGAACTTAATATGGAACGGCACGTGTACGTCCTCCTTTCGATAATAATGAGTGATACAAAAGTCATTATTCAAACGAATGTAACACTGCTATTATCCAGATTGGACATTTATGTAGAGTAAACGTCAGAGCTTTTGGAGTTCTTAACCCACATCGACGTAAGAGCAGTTTTAAGCCATTTTTCTTGAAGTTGTTATCAGATTTATCAAAACCAAACCGTACATAGCCATCAAAAATCATTTCGAATAGTATAAATAATAGATTATTTTGGCACGCTGGTACAATCTACCGATGGTCAGAATCATTACAAAAAAATAACAAATTATTGTATTTTTTAACACTTCTCAACGGAGCTGAAAGTTCAATACACGTTTGGCGAACGTTTAGCTGATGCTACCTACAGGTTTTTTAAATGTTCCGAACGGTCTATAAACATTCAGGGAACCGATTATTGTCCGGCTACAGGAGGTTCTCTAAGCTTTTCTCGAAATGTTGTCTTAGCGTCGCCAAACGTTTCACAAACGTTGCCTAATTTATTTATAATAATTATTAAAATTATCGAAAGGTTTCCTGAACTTTTATAGAACGTTTGGAAATGTTTATCCTAATTTCGAAGGGAAACACTGACAATAATTCAGAATATCTAAAAAAGAGGGAGATTTGTTGTTAGGGATAAGAAAACAACATTTTAATAGAAACAAGATTTACAGAAAACGCGGTCATCATAATTTTAATGTGTGTCAAAACGTATTATTTAAACTGAACGCGATTAATGGTGGGAAGAAAGTTTCTTTGTTTAAATATCTAAAGCAAAACATACGAAGAAATGAGAAGAGGATAAGGGAATAGGTCATTTGGTTTAACGTTTATTGCTATCACCGGAAAAGTCTTGTTGACTTTTACACCACAAATGCTACAAATGGAAATGCGTACAGCCAGCAAGCGCACACTGATAGCATTGACACAATTTTGATTCATAAAATTTGCATTCGGTCGCAGATAAAGTCAGATTTTATTTATATGTAACGAGTATTTATAAGGCAAGAAAGTGACGCGAAATTATAAGATTGAAGTTTATCTGACTAAATGCGAAGGTTATCGCGTTACATTATGCGTAAGATATCTTTAGCTTAAAAAATAATGGAAGAACAGTGAACCCAAATTTCCAACTGAACAACAACAGTCATGCTATGTAATCAGTTTTTTATTTATTTATTTTTTTCGTTAAGTTCTTTCCATAATGTTTAATATTAGTCAAACATCATAAGCCTTAAAAATCAAATGAAAAGTTCTACTGCTGCGATTTAAATTTTTGAATCTTTCAAAGGAGTATTTTGTCATTAATCTTTGTGGTTGCATAGACGTTACATAAAATGAATAAAATTAATTTTTCAAACTTCATTTGCAAATATTTTTTAATTTCAAATTCATTTAATATAAACTGTGTCAAATGTATGCTGTTTAAATTAAAATATTAAATTAAATTAAATTTAGAGATCATGCTTTTCAGTATGTTATCAATAACTCAGCTTCAACTCAGTAATTGCTAAAATGCTTGATTGACGCCACTTTGAAAGTCACATTCCAAACATTTCAAGCCGAAGTAGTGTTTCTAATTCGTATTTAGAAATTTTTTGTTTTCGCATTGCTGACCTGATAATACGATAAATGAGATAGAGGTTTAATTTGCAAAAAATATTAATTTTCGTTACCAAGCTGAATACGATTACAAATGATTTATAGGAGAACGATACATACAAATGATATGTAAATGAAATTTAAATCAAGTGTCAAGCTCGGTCATCGTAGCATATTTTTTATTACACATTTGAACAAAAGCGTGACACATTCAGTCATCCGAATTGATGCATTGCTTAATAAATGCAGATGTGCATAAGAAGGAAAGTTGAACCAATTTATTTTTACGATTTGTTGTAAAGAATGTTAAATAATCTGAATTCTCGTTACAAGTTTATTAACATTTTCATTACAAAAATCTATTGTACTATCCAATTTACATTTTTATGCCTTGTATGATATTTACATAAATAATATTAGATTAACATACTGTATCACACCAAACCACCAATTTGTGATTTTTGTCACTAAATGAACTTATGGAGGAGGTGTAAATTCTTGAATTTCTTTGGAAGGTTTTTCAGTTGTGTCTTTTGGGGTTGTTACATTCTGACGTTTATTCCATATCTGAAATGAAACAAGAAATATGATATCCATTTTTCTATTATGAACATTAATATGATTGATTATATGATGTTTTTTTTATTTATTATATTTTATTTATTATTAATTTTACTATGAAGAATTTTAATTTGAAAATAATAAAATACAGAACATATTTCCAATATCATTAATATATTACTATCTTAACAATAAAATATATACAAATATTTTTTTAATTTTAAGTATATACAACTAATATCCCTGATAGCCAGCATTAAATAAATTTTATATAAATGTTGTGTAAAGAGTTTATGTAAATGATTTTACATAAAGCTTACATCAATGTACTTCCTCATTGTGCTGCATAATTTATGTAAATCATTTGCATAAATTGTTTACATAAAATTTATATAAAATTACATATATCTATTTTATTCTAGAGCAAATAGCTCTAGAATAAAATCTGACTTTCAGTAATTAAAAAATTCAGATTGACGTAAATTGTATGTAAATAATATGTAAATCAATTATACAAATAATTTACATAAATTATGCAGCAGAATGAACAAGTTCATTGATGTAAACTTTATGTAAATCTTTTATAAAATCCTTGGTTATCAGGGATATTAAAATTATTTTAGAAATATCCAAGAAATATTTTTGTATATATATTCTGAAAAAATATATCCCTTTCTCAGGGGATATACAGTTTGCAATAAAAATGTGTTATACATTTACTAACCTCTTCTTCTCGTTTAAGCACATTACAATAGGAGATGAACTGTTTATAAGTACAACTCCCTTTGCAGCACTTATTCCAGATATTTTCCTCCGGGATATCTGTTTCTTTTGTAAAAGTGAACGTCTGACATGCATATTTCAAATTGTCTAACAATTTCTTGGAACAATAATGTGCTTTTTCGTCCAAGAAATTCCCGGAGGAAATACCTATAATTAATATTGCAATCGAAATTGTCGACAACGAAAACATGTTAGACTATTTCCCAAACTGTTATGTTTACTTCAGTTCACTGACTGCTTGATAGAGAAATCAAACATTCCAACGATTCCTTGAAAGAAGCCCTGATTTCACCGAATTACAATATTTGTCACCCAACTTCATATATCCTCCACATTACTCATTCCCACAAACTTGCCAAATTTTTTTATTCAAAATCTGTTACATTTACGAATTTACATTAAACTTTTAGAAGTATTACAATAAGTAATGGAATACATAATATAATTAAAATCTAATTTAATTTCGAGTACTATATCTCTTTGTAAATACGCAGCAAGTCAGACCAAAACAATCAATACATTCAAAATAAACAAGACAATTACCTCAAATAGGGGATCTTCGCTGAGGAATCATTCAGAGTGCGCTTGGAAGTCCTGTCGATTAAAGGGAAGAACCACTCAACGTGTCATCAACCATGTCCCGCAAACTGATCGCCATTTTGACCATCATGGCCATCGTTGCTGCCTTCAGCAACGAAGTCAAGGCGGAAAGTTCGGAACATTGTTCCAAACAGCTGGGAGAGATGTTAAGTCTGGTTTGCCAGACAACCAAGATCGCGCCGCCAACCACCGCAATGATGGAAAGATGCTGCAAAAAGAGCTGCAGCTACAAGGAGCTGTCGTCTTTTTGCGACACCCTTAAGGAGCACTACCTGGTAAATAAAAAGATTCTTTAATTAATTTATTATTTATTCTTCGTATGAAAATAGAATAAATAGATTAGTCTGGGAATGGGTGTGAACAATTTTGTAAACACTTTTTTCTGGAACATTTTCTTCAAAAATCTGTAAAACTTGAGAAAATTGGTATTATCAGTGTCAAACTTCTGGGGATATTTTATATCAGACTTTTGCATATAGTACTTATTTTAGCGTATTTTTGTGTTTTTAACACATTTTGGAATATTTTGCAGATGTTTTGCAGAATAAAATTTAGAGAACTCTTTTTATGGCGCTTCTGCACAGAGTTGTAATTTTGGGTATATTCTTTTTTCTATAAAGATGTTATTCTGCAAAGAAAAAGAGGTTAGGTCCTACAATTCTAATTTTTACATACAACTGTCTTTAAAATTAAATAGTTTTTATTCTGAAAACAATAATGCTATTCTAACTTTTTCGTTAGCCTTAAAACTAGATTGAATCATATTACTCTGTACGAAAAACATGTTAATTATTGGCGTATTCGAGCAGAAACAATATTTTATATAAATAAAGGATGCACTTATGTGATTTGAATTCTGTCCTTTATTAATATTTTCTATGATTGCTGCTCGAATATGCCATATGACTGGCATGAACAACACGCCAGTTACAACAAAGTGGTAAAACTTCAGACTTACAACTCGGGTTAAAGTCTCCGGCGGATTTCGGCTGAATACGGCAAAGAAGCCGGAGATTTGAACCCGGGAATATGATGTTTCGTTTTATCGCAGTACATAATTCGATAAAATAAGACAAATAATCTAAGTGGATTTTTTGTTAAAATTTATAACCTCCTTTACATTAATAATTAATATGTTATTAGTACGATTTAAATACACATGCACTGTGATTATAATAGTAGATTCAATCTAATAGTTTATGTTGTTCGCCTTACTGGGAACGGGGACAAAATACAAAGAGTCTTAAAAATGAACGCCAATAACATCAATGTAATAGTAAAAGAGGTTCTTTTGTCATTTCGATAATTTTTCAATAGAAAAGTCTTCACCAAGAAATAACGTTTGTTCTCAAAACAATGAAACATGTCTAACCTCAAAACTAGCTTAATGAACGACTTACCATAAATTTTTCGATAGCCTCGTCTACAGCAAGAAGTAACTTTTGTTCTCAAAGCAAAGAAACGTGTTTAACCTCAAAACTAGGTTAATGAGCCACTTTCCACAAAATTCATTAGAATCTTTGAATGAGTTCTATTATTTGAATTACTTCTGAGCCATTTGGTTATTTACTTTGGCCGCATGAGTTACACGAATGTAAACTTTTTGAAAATCGTTCACAGAAACCGTGACAAACTAAAACACATTTTGTTTATACCTCCGTTCGCATAAACAGTCACGACTGATTGTTACCAACCTGATTTCGTTGCTTTCAGCTGCACTCTCGCAACCTGCTGTAAGCGATTCGCTTGAGCTGGTTAGCCGTACGCGAAGATTCCATGGCCCAGCAATAATCAACAAATGATGCTTTTTTGTTAACGAGATCGCCTGGGACTTCGTCGAAAGCAGCGCACATCCCCGACATTTTTGACGACAACGGGGACTTCCGTAAAGTGACGATTCGATTTTTTCAGTTTAAAAATACGTTTATCGTTTCAAAGTGCAACTGCACTCTAATCGCAAGAACAATTATTTAAGTTTTCGAGAGATCGAAATCGAATCGAGACTCACTTAAAATTACAAACGAGAATATGTTAACTGTTTACGTCATCGATCAAAGAATATGTAATGTTTTTTGGACGATGATTCGACTTTCGAGGGTTAATGTTTTGAGGTTATTTGTAACTAAAGTAGTCGCCGAAAAGTTAATAGATCGAAAGGTATAGTTTTAGTTCAATCATGGAAAAAGCGCGCACTCTGGAGAGTACATTTTCGGCGATACAGAGAGACTTTAGTTTTACAATAGTAGATATGGGGAAAAACGAAAAAAATGTTAGAATGTGATAACAAATTTCGTTTCATCCTTTATCAATGGCTGTGAAGTCTAGTGAGAACTAACATAAAAGTACTTGTAGTTTATATTTATTTTTATGTTTGTAACAAAGAACTGACTTTTTTATTATATAGATATTATATATAATATTTCATTGTAGCAACGAAATGTTTAGGATTTTAATTTTTATTTTACTCTGACTCTCATGACGTTTGATATTTTATGAAATGACTTCGGATGACTATTTTTAAATTATTTTAAATATATTTTTAAATGTATAGATATGTAGTTTATGTATACACTGTACACGTCAATAATCAGTAAATCAAACAATTTAAAAAGTAATAGTAGTTTTATTTCTGTTTATAACAAAATACAATCACGGTTTAATGCAGCTAACAAACATTGGTGTCGCTTCTCCAAGTTCTGGATTAGCTACAAAGAACGGGAATTTTTCCAAGTTATTGCAAGCCGCACCATATCGGCCATCTTTGTGAAGTGCTATCACAGCTCCGGAAAATTTTGGATAATGTTTTGCGATTCGATGAACTGCGGTTGTAGCTGCTTCCTTTGGACTGGCACCTCGTCGCATTTCCTCAACTGCCAAAAATCTAAAAAAATTGTTTAACATTAATGTCGAGTTATAACAAAGTTAAACAATTTCAAGGAAATCAATGCAATATTATGTAATCACATATAAATTATGTAATCATATTAATTAAATTCAGATATGGTTATCATAGATTATTCAGTTACTTCCCATAATGTACAAAAATAATGTTCATTTACTTAAAAAATATGAATTATAATGATATTTCTTGAGTCACTTATGTAAAATATTTTGAATGATTATTTCAAATGAATGAAATGAAATGAATTAATAACAATTTCAACTATTTATAATAACATTTGCAAATTCCTTGCATTGGTACAAAGTCATGGATAATTATAATATTTCTAATTATCACAATCACTTTTTCAAAGTAACTGGATAATTGATTTAAACCAAATTAAGTAATCTTTGTTCGGTGCAAATTCTATAAATATTTGGAATATATAATTAATCTAATATCCTCAAACATTCGAAATAATTTCTAAACATTTCGAAGTCGCGAATTCAAATTATCTGTAATAAAGCTAAGTTATTGCAAGTCTCATGTTGCCATCAATCGATAATATGCAATATTTCCCCTGTCGGTAAAAACTCTTGAGTTCGTACGTCGGTAAAAACCGCATCATGATATCCCCAGTGCCAGTGGCTGCTGCAGCTCCAACTTCTGCATCGGCATACGCTCCAGCTCCAGCGATAGGTGAGTCTCCGATTCTCCCGGGGATTTTGTAGATGGCGCCATTGGTCGAAGTTCCGGCAGCGATGTTTCCTTGGAGATCGATGGCAACCACACCTATAGTATCATGGTTGTCTGGTCCCACGACCGGTGCCTTTTTACAAAACGACCCCATCTCCTTTTTCCTCCTGTCTGGCATTTTGAGTGGATGAAAAGGTCCACAAACTCTCGCTGGATCAGGGGCTACATTCTGAAAATGAGACGAGCATCATTTCAAAAAGCTGAACAAGGACAACGTCATTCCTATTTTTGCATTCAGTGCCATTTGGTTGAAATTGCATTATATTTCAAATGTTTGAAAATTAAACTGAAATTTCGCTTACTTTCCAGTAATTCGGCTGACAGTTTTTCATCCTCCAAGATTTCCACTTATTGAGAGACTGTTCAGTCTGTAACGACTCATTTTGGAAGCCCATTTCCATAGCAAAATCCGTCGCTAAGTCTCCACCTAAGAGGGAGTGTTCAGTGTTCTCCAAAACCCTCCGGGCTACTGAAATTGCGTTTTTGACCCGCCTCAATCCCCCGACACCACCTACATCCATGGTTACGCTGCAACAAATTTCCTTTTAATATTAATTTAATAACTATTATATTTAATAAAATATTGTTTACAAAAAGTAAATTGAACTATACCCATCCATGATTAACGCATCTAAAGTAGTTTCCCCATTTTCATCAGGACTTCCACCAAATCCAACAGTTCCTCTACATTGCATTGATTCGCATAATTTGCAACTTTCTTCTACAGCATCCAATGCACTCCGCTTCTCATGGTATAAAGTTGACCAAGCTAGAAGTTAAAATAGCAGATTAATTATAAAGAATATAAAAACTTTGCGAGCGTAGTACAGCAGAAAAGCTGTTTTGTCGATCCCCAACAAACTAATGGAACCAATATGGTTTTGAAATTGATCCGCAAATGATTTCACGTAACGTGAATAGATTCTATGGTTTTGAAACGATAAAAAGTCACTGAAATAAAAAGCGTTCATTTGGTTTCTAATAGCTATAACCATTAGAACATTTTTAATAGCAACAACTGATTGATTGAGTATAGTGGATTTGTTTCATCATTTTGATATGATATTCCAGTATAATTTCAGGACCATAAGAGATATCAAAATGGAAAGGCACATTACAAAATAGAATTTATCAACACAAATTTTAAACAATTGCACTGAAATAATTAAATTTAAATGTTTTATGATTATAATTTATAACAGTATTATTATCAGTAAAAAATATAGATAATTCAGTAAGGAAATTAAAAGAAATTGTTATAAATTATTGTTTACTTAACCAAAATAAACCAGCTTTTATACTGCCAAAATTGCAAATTTTAATTTTAAATTTCCCAAAACTCAAAAAATAAGGGACAAAAGCCTTGATCAGAAGGATAATATATTAACACTATATTAGCTCAATATATTTTCAATGCATTGACATTATATTGAAAATATACTGACAATTTGTTTCTTTTTGCTAGGATATCTTTTAGTCTACAATGTTTGTCGAGTTTGTTTTGAATCATGTATAAATTATACTTCTTATATGAATATGATCTCATCTCATCTTACAATATAATATATTATATTGCTGCACTTTACTGTTCTACTGGCACCTGTTTATTGTATAGTAATTCATTAAACATTTAATTACCAACTGTAGTGGCTTCTCTATATTCCCAAGTGATGACAACCAGTGGATGAGTTTTGTTGACAGCCAAAGTTAGTAACCAAAACTGACATAGAATAAGCAACATATACATCGGTGACTTCATCTTTGCAGACACTGTTCCACACTGCTGTGACCTGCAAAACAACAGTCAATGCTGAGTTCGTTTATAACTGATCCTTCGTTTTTTTTGCTTATCGCGAAACGAGACACAGGAGATGTAACACAATGCTCTGATTATTTGATGATAAAAACGCAAAGTCCAGTGAGAGGCATCGTCTCTGATACTGCAGTCCAGCTCTTCTTAAGTAATATTTCATTCGGATAATTAAATGGACTTTTGTGCAGTCAATTGTATATTGAAAATAAAGAGGAGAAAACTTTCCAATAAACGAGGCAAGATAAAGGAAATTGCCATTTTAGCAATTTAAGGAAATGAAGAAATGTTTCTCTCCATATTCAATGTATATATATTTTTCTGTAAGGGCGATTGCCTGTTAAATAAATAAATAAAACAAAAAAAAACTATAAAGTAAAAAAATGTGTAATTTAAAAAAGTGATTAAATGTTATCATATTGCAGATGTTTAGAGATTACAGAAATTTTGTTTCTAATTTCAATGGATTTCAATTATATTGATTGATTCAGAACTGATACTAGGGATGAAAAATGATAATAAAAAATATTTTCTTGGTATACAAGAAATTAAAATACAGTGGAAGTGATCGTTTTTAATTTGTTAATTAATTGCAATGATAGCTGTATCTTATCTAAAAGACAAACAAAATGTAATCAGCCCATCTTACATAATGAATAAACAAAATCTTCCCATAATGCAGAAAATGTCATTCACCGAAATGCCAAGATTATCGCGATTATCTCTCGAGTTTCCTAGTCGACTTTGGAAATAAATTTAACTTCCTAAAATATACATTACCATTCAATTTTTTTATAACCGAGTAATCCAAAAAATCGTAAACAAATTCGCAAAACCCTAAATTTAACCTCAATTCAGACTTTCCCCGATCAAACTATTCCTTTCCCTTCCCCTAGATGGGGAGGGATAGTCACATTCCTGGAGTAGGATTACGAACTGGAAATTGTCTTTTCTGCTTTTGTACATTCCATATGCTACCCGCTCACAAGGAGCACATCGTAATCCCAATCCTGAGAAAAACCACCTTTTTCTCAGCAATGGGATTTTGATATGTTTCTTGCGAGAGACGGATGCACACAGAATTTATAAGAGCGAAAAGGACAAATTCCAGATCGGAATCCCACTGCAGAACTCACCCATTTCGAAAAAATTCGGTCGCGCCGGTACCGAGCATTGGTAATGTCGCACGGCCGACAGATGGCGCGCATTGCTCCTCGCCCGTCACTGCAACGTCCTGCGATCATTAGCGCCGGATTAAAGCACATAAACCGCTCATTAATGACCCTTCGAGTCGGTCGCGCGCATCGCCCAAAAATGCCGCCACTTATTTTTAGTTAGACCCGCATTTTTCCGGACGCGTCCACCGCGTACATCTACACATCGCTGTGACACTCACACTCACACACACACTCACACACACATGTAGCCGCGGGTACACACAAACACAGTGGCATCTGCCGTCGTTCGGTAAGTGAATTTGCAAATCAATTTCCGGCCGCGCGGAAGAATATTTACGTGTCGTTTGGGCCGCGGTTGACACGTCGCCTTGCGCCCCGAGTTTCCGCGGATTTCCGGCTGCGCCGGATGTGTGCGGCGCTGCGCACCGTCTCCGTGGCCGCGTAGCCGTCCAGTCAGGTTAGCAGTCAGGTCGGCGCAATTGCATAATGCCGCGGAACGCCGAGAGGCGGTGCCGACCTCGAGCCTTTCGAGCGGCGATATCGATTCGCCGGATTTTTTGCTTTCGAATTGGGATCTGGTTTTGGAGGGACTGTTGGATGAGTGCTGGTTTCGGAGTTCAGTTTGGAGGTCATTTTGAGAAATTGGATGTGAGGGAAATGGGAATTTGCTTTGATGGATTAAGGTTGGGGGAGGAAGGTTATCGGGTTAGGAATGGTTTGAAAAATTTATGTTTAAAACACCTTGGTAAAAGTGACAGATAAAAAGGGATATCGGAGAAGCTGTCTGAGTTTAATCGGATGTCTTGTGATTACTGGATGGTATCAGATAAAAATGTAATGTTTTATATTTTGTATCAGTCAATGCATTTTTTATACAGTTATATTCTTGGTGTTTTATTTGTAAGTCCTTATAAACTGTTTTAAGATATTTTTAGTGAAAGTCTAATAAATTTTGCTACATTTGTAAAAATAGATTTAAATCTGTTTCTATCTGGGAATTGGTTAATATTATAGCAGATTCATTTTTTATTCATTTGAGTATAATAATTGGCATAAAATAAAAAAAACGTTTAAGGTACAACCTTATCCACAAAAAGTGTGATATTGCCATATGAAAACATATACAAAAAGATATACAAAAAGGTATATAAAGGTATGCAAAACATTTATCATTTATATGGAAT
Source organism: Ceratoteleas bidentatus (assembly GCA_022817645.1). Taxonomy (NCBI): domain Eukaryota; kingdom Metazoa; phylum Arthropoda; class Insecta; order Hymenoptera; family Scelionidae; genus Ceratoteleas; species Ceratoteleas bidentatus. Next base: position 553 of record JABFPB010006054.1, on the reverse strand, counting down.
GTAATCAGTTGAATATTTTTTTCCATCAGGATATTATCAGACATTTATTACTTTTTAATTTAAAAAATTGAATTATATTCTGTTAGTTTTTAAGAAAAAAAAGTTGCAAATTGCCAAAACCCATGGATAAAAAATTTATCCATGGAGTTTTATTATTTCTAAATAATTTATGAATAACCTATTTGCTATTAGTTATACAATTGTTAATAATTAATTATTTTCTGATCATAAAACAGACCATGTTGAACAAAATATCAGCAAAATCAACACTCTTATTTGTTGTTATTTATTCTATTCACATCTGTATAATATTTTCTGAATATTCTTGGTCGATGGAAAAGTGCATAATGTATTAATGGAAACCAGGACATCAGAGATAAAGAAGAGACATATTCTATAACACATATTTATTGAATGACCCACTTGTATAAAATATTTTCATAGCAGAAAATAAGTATGAATGTCAGAATACATTCAAATAGTACATTACACCACTAGGGAGGGAATTTCGTATTTCGAAACGAGTGAACTTCCGGAACGAGGCGAAGCCGAG
>JABFPB010006053.1:0-12493 GCA_022817645.1 Ceratoteleas bidentatus | reverse complement strand
GAGATCCTTCGGGAGGTCCAAGACCATCGCGGAAACCGATTTTCAACCCGCTGAAACGTTTATTTCGCTTATAGCACACGTTGCTATAAGCAACGGGTATCAGAAAATTTGATGACAACTGTTGTGAAGGCCGGTACCAGGGAAATCGAGCGGAGGCAATTGGAGGTCCTTCGGGAGGTCTAAAACCACCGCAGAAACCGATTTTCAACCCGCGGAAACGTTTCCTTCGCTTATAGCACACGCTGCATTAAGCGACGAATATCAGAAAATTTTTTGACAGCTGGTGTGAAGGCCGGTACCAAGAAAATTGAGCTGAGGCAATTTTTCGAATATGTGCCCAGCACGTGCTAAACTTCAGCCATATCAATTTTTTGTATTTTTGGTGGATTTTTTTCAATTAAAAAAGATTATTTTTGAATTTTTAAAACTTTTTTTTGAATTTTTTGAATAAAAAAAATTTTGTTTTGAATTTTTTGAATTTTTATTTGAATTTTTAAAACATTTTTCTAATTTTTAGCCATTTTTTAAATTGTTTTTATTGTATTTTTTAGGTTATTTACCATTTTCATTTTGTGGCAATGCCACGTCTCAGACAATATAATGATAAAATGAAAATAAAATAAAAATATTGTAAATATAGCTTAAAAAGGAAAGAAACATAATGCCGCTCCAGATATAATTTTTACGTGTATTTTTGAGGAGAATTTGTTAAGCTCGGAATATTAATGTCTAAATACCGATTTCACTTTTCGGTGTTCGGTGAAAACACTAATTTTTTTCTCGGTATTTCGTTGAAAATACAGAAATAGCGATGACAATGTCGGTGATTTAGTATTACCACTGAAACACCGAAATTAAATTCAGTATTTTGTATTACATAATGCCGGCACCGAAAAATTGAATTTTTCGATATTGTTAGGAAACCATTGTATATAAAAACTTTTTCGCGGGAATGCAGGTTCACACTTGCATCGCCTCGAACATTCGGTTTCAGATGACCACCATATCTCCGAGTCCTCAGTGGTACCAACCAGTTAACTTCTCTTCCAACTTTGCTAAGCGGTAGGACCAATTATACCACCTTCACTCGAAATTCCCCCCAAAATCACAGTAATCCGTCGCTATTTAATAGGACGGCGGAACATTGTAACGCGCTCAGAAGTAACCCGTACCTTTTTTGCGCCGCCTCGCCGGCATTAGTATATATTAAAAATAAAATAAGTCTATAACAGAATTTGTCGTATCGGTATTTCGCTCGGCCCCTAACAATTTGGTGTCAGAAATGGCGCGCGCGTGACCCTCACGACAATACAAGGGAGAAATTACCTGATGAAAAAGTAAATCGCGAAGTGTTGTCGCGCACCGTAAGAAGACTAAGCAACGCCGAACTACATCTGGAAATTGCAGCTACACTGAGAAGCAGCCAATCACCCAGTCGACCTGGACACGCCAGAACAACGCCACCTGGAAACGCTGCACTGAAGGAAAGCAGCCCCGTCACTACAACCACCCAAACATCTCCACAAGCGGTGAGTCTGAAACAAATATGATTATATTCTTTTTCGCGATCGGTGAAAATGTATTCCTCCGCGAGTGCAAAAGTGATACCCCCGCGCCACCCACTACCTCCCTGTTGCGTTATGTAACGCGAAAATTTGGGTACCGAGGAATTTTATTTCCTCGGCTCAATTCTAATTCTAATTTTTTATTTTAATAGCGTATTTTCGCCACGGCTCGACCTTCGCGCGATTTATCTTAATTTCGAGTCTCGCACACTTGAAAACCGATCTGTATGTATTTGGATGCTCGGATGGGTGCGGGTCATGTTTTTTGGGTTTTTCCGTCTCGAAAGAGCCGAAAATGAATTAGTACGCGATTAGAAAGTCGCCACGCGAACAACGAGCCCGGAACCCGACAACGTTCGCGATGTTTCGCGCCAAGTTCGCGTGTCGCAGGACATGTTCACGCGTTTCGACCTCTGTCCCGCGAAAAGCCTCTAATTCGCCAGTTCGCGATCGCTAATTTCGCGGGCACTCGAAGCGCTACCGCGCCACGTGCGAAGCAATTTCGTCGCGTGTGCCACGCACCATTGTGCATTGTAAATAGTTACATGTTGGAAAAAATGTCTCGTTAAGTTGAAAATCAGTGCCGTCATTTCTCTCTGTTGCGCAAGAAGCCCCCTTTCATCCCTTTTTGCACGGAATTTGGACCAACCATCTTCAGGGAAAAACGGGCTGCCTGCTCCATGATCAGGCCCCTGCAACCCCGCAACATTTAGCGACCGTGATAAGACGGGAAAAATGCAATTTTCCCGTTCCTGATTGGGTCCAGTTCCTGATATAGTGACAGTATATAACAGAGGGGGGAGTAGGGAAGGGTTGGATAGATTGAGGAATAGGATAAATGAGATAGGAGAAGGAGAAGTATTGATTGGCGGGGACTACAACGCAAGGATAGGAGAGGAGGGGAGTATGAGGGAATGGATTGGGGGGATGGAAGGAGATCTAAGGATAAGGTAGTGAATAGAGAAGGTAGATGGCTATTAGAGATGATCGAGGAGAGAGGGTGGGTAATATTGAATGGAAATATGGGTGGAGACGAGGAAGGGAAATGGACGTATGAAAAGGGAGTGTGTAAGTCGGTAATAGACTATGTGTTGACAAATCCGAGGACATTGGGAAGTGTGGAAAGATTAGAAATAGGGGTGAGAGCAGAGTCGGATCACATGCCATTAGTGGTAGTGTTAGATGAAATTAGGGGAATAAGAACGAAGATAAAAGAGAAGAAAATAAGTAATGTACAAAGATGGGGAAAAAGAGAGGTGGAAAAATTCCAAGAAAAAGAGGAAGAGACAAGTTGGGAAAAAGAGGGAGATGAGGAAGGTTGGAAGGAGTTAACAGAGAAAATAAGGAGCATGACAACGAAGAGAAGGGTGGGTGAAAAAAGGAAAGGAGGTTGGTATAATGAAGAATGTAGAAGGATAAGGGGAAGAATGAAGAGGGAAGAGAGAATACGAAATTTAGAAGGGTTGAGAAAACTAAAGAGAGAGTATAAGTTATTATTGAAGGAGCGGAAAGAATGGTGGGAGAAAGAGAAAGAGAAGAATTTGAGGGCGATAAGGAATGAGAGAGAGGCATGGGAATTTTTGAGAGGGGAGATGAAAAAAAGAGGGAGTGTGACAGAGAAATTTGGGACTGAAGAGTGGCGAGAATTTTTTAAGAACACTTTTGGAGGTAGAGAAGATAGGGAAGGAAATATCCAAGAGGAGATTGGAGAGGAAGAAATAGAGGATATAAAGAGAGAAGAGGTGGGAAGGGGGATAAAGAGACTAAAAAAGAGAAAAGCAATGGGGGTGGACGAAATAAAATGAGGCGTGGATTTATGGAAAAGGAAAGATAAGGGAGAGACTGGTGCAATGTCTGAGAGAGGTGGGAAAAGGGGAATTCTATCCAAGTGAATGGAGGGAAGGGATTGTGGTCCCAATTTATAAGAAAGGGGACAGAGATGTCATGGGAAATTATAGGGGAGTGACCATAACATGCACGGCGTATAAGATTTATGCGGGGGTGCTGAATGATAGGTTAATAGAGGAAATAGAAAATCAAGAAGGATGGGAGGAAAATCAAGCGGGCTTTAGGAAAGGAAGGGGAGTAATGGATAATATCTACATTTTGAGGCATGGAGTGGATAAAAGAATAAAGGGGAAAGGGAAGAAGGTGTTTGCCATGTTCTTAGATTTAAAAGCGGCGTTCGACAAGTTGGATAGGGGAATTTTGTGGAAGGCAATGGAGGAGAGGGGGGTGAGCGCGGGTCTGATCAATAGGGTGAATGAAATATATAAGGAGACAAGTTGTAGAGTGAGGGTAGGAGAGGAAATGTCACAGGAGTTTTGGACAAATAAGGGGGTTAGACAAGGATGCCCGTTAAGTCCTACATTATTTAACATCTACACTGCAGATTTGGAGGAGAAGTTAAGGAGAGCGCAGGAAGGGGGGATAGTGGTGGGAGCAAGAAGGGTCTGGACGTTAGGATACGCCGATGATATTGTGGTACTAGCAGAGGAGGAAGAGGATATGAAGAGATTAATAAAGAGAGTGGAGAAATATATGGATAGAAAAAAATTAGAAGTAAATGTAGAGAAAACAAAAATAATGGTGTTCAGTAAAGGCGGAGGTAAAGGAAGACAAAAGGAGAGGAATTGGGAGTGGAAGGGAAAGAAGATGGAAGAAGTGAAAGTATTGGACTATCTGGGTTTCAGGTTAGAGAGGGGGAATGGAGTAAGAGAACATGTGAAGAAAAGGTGAAAAAGGCAAGACAGGTAATGGGAAGGATTTGGAGTATAGGAGAAAGAAGGTTAAGGGAAAAGTGGAGATATAAGAGAATGCTTTTTGAGAGTGTAGTGTTGAGCATTCTACTCTTTGGAGCTGAGATATGGGGGTGGGAAGAGAGGGAGGAAGTGGAGAAGCTGCAGGAGAAATTTGGTACGTGGGTGTTAGGGGTTAACAGAGATACTCCGGGTTATTTGGTTAGGGATGAGTTAAAGTTAGGGAAAGTGAGGATTAAGGCAGGGGAGAGAGCCATAAATTTTGAGGAAAAGGTGAGAAAGGGGGAGAGGAGAAAACTATTGAAGAAATGTGTAGAGGAGAAGGTGAAGGAGGAAAAAGATGGACTGCAAAGTGAACAAGGAAGGGAAAGTTACCTGAGAAGATGTGGTCGGGGAGGGGTTGGGAGATTAGAAGGAGGGAATGTATAGGAGGAATTAAAGAACTGAGCTTAAGGGATAAGGAAGTGGATGAACAAGAGAGAATAGGAAGAGTAGAGAGATCGACATACAATGGGAGATATAGGGAATATAGGGAAGAGGGGTTGGCAGGATACTTCAAGGAAGGAAAGATAAAAGAATGGAAATTAGTAGCAAAACTGAGATGTGGGAGTTTATGGGGAGCAAGTAGTTTTTAGAAGAGGGAAGAAGAAAAGAGGTGTAGGATCTGTGAGGAGCAGGAGGAAACAATGAGGCATGGAATGTCAGAGTGTAGGGAAGGGCCAAGGTAGGAGGGTTCGGTGTGGGAATTGATGAGAGGAGGGAGTAAGGGGAGATTATGGATTAGAGAGGTAATAAAGAAGAGGGAGGACAGGGACAGAGAAAGAGAAGGAATGAGAGTGCAAGAGTGACAACTGCCAGCGTGAGGGGGTCCCGTCGTCTCGGCTCGCTCGACATTCGCCACAGTAGCGTAGAATAAGGTAGCTTAAGGATAAAGTATGTATGTGGAATATAGCGGCGTGCGGAATGGAGGGATGAGTGGGGATGGATGGATAGAGAGAGAAAAGATGTGAGGAAGGGTCTGGTCCGGACTTTAAATAGGACATTTTGTAAACCCGAGAAGGGTCAGAATTGAAATATATTTACATTTACTAACCATGTGTTTTGATCAAACTGGGATATATAATTCCAATACATTGCCAATATATTGGCAATATATTGTCAATGTATGTTAAAAATGTATTGAAAATATATTTCCACTATATTGCCAATATGTGTACATATATTGGAAATATATTTTTGCTGTATGTTGTTGTATTACAAGGAGAAACCAACGTGAACAATGTTTTATTCATTTTGCATCAAATTTTCACGATTGATTAACAAACTATCATTAAATAATGAATAATAATCGTTTAAATAAATGTTAAAAGATGACAAAATAATTTTTTATGAAACAAGATTTTTATCTTTTAAAGAATATCTTGGAATTCTGGGAAGCAACTTATAAATCATGCCTACAAACTTTGTTTTTAAAATTATAGAAAATAATATTTTGAAACAATTTGTCACTCGGGGAGGGAAACGCCACTTTTCTCTCTTGGGAGAATTCGAAAAGTGGCATTCTTTCCTCCCTCGTAACGTAAAATATGGTTTGCATCACGGGAGATGAACGGAAATCCGTTACCCTTGCGATTACAAACTTCGCCTTCGGCTCAGCTTGTAAATTTAGCAAGGGAAACGGAATTCCCCGCGCAATCTCCATTGGTGCAAAATGTACTATTTCACCAACTGAATCATAACAATATTTATTTATCATAGCTTGAAGTTGTGAATCTACTTTTTTGACAGAAAAATATTGCAAAACTTTCAGTTTCCATCAAGGTTAGTTTCTTTATGGAGTTCTGTCTTAGCAGGCGTTGAGCGTGGACGTGTTTTCAAACAGCTCCGCAAGGCCATATGTTTTTCACGAGTTTTTGATATTAGTGCCGTGTATATTATTGTTTGTTTCGGATGTGAACAATAAAACAGTGCTCCTCATAGACGATTCATCTGGTGAATGTGAGGTGGTGCGTGTCCTTTGCTCTAGTGTCACTGAGGAAAGCCCGACCAGGACGGAGTCACCGGAGGCTGAGGTGCAGCCGATGACGGACCCGAAAGGTCATATGTCTCGCATACGGCCTGCATCCAGAGGAACAGCCACCCGGAGCTTCGGAGGGACACCTAACGCATTAATCGCTGATATCAGAACCTCGTATAGGTGCTGATCGCACATTTTCTGTCCAGCCGGACGCGTGAGTCATCGCAGAGACCAAAACAATATATTTTGTTTTGATTTAATGAGGCTGGGTTGTTATCAGCTGGAATTCGCCGAAAATGAGTATCGAGAAGTTCACCTTAATCCAAGAAACGTTGGAAAATCTTTCTGACAGAATGAAACGTCTCACGGAGTCTGTTGATCAACTCAAGACTTCGCACGAGCAGCTACGGAATGAACTAAAGAGCACGAGTGAAATAAATGCAAATTTAATATCTCGTGTTGATACCATTTCATCTCAGGTATCAAAACTTGAGGCAAATTTCAACCAGGAAGGGTGGGCGAAGAACTATAATCTTCAACCTACCGGAAAACAAAGCCGAGAAAAACAACCTACTCACAACTATGAGAGCAGCCTTTGGGAAAATCGGTTTGGACGTGCCGGATGTGGCTTTTGTCGAGGCATTCCGCCTGGGCAAAACAATGTCACCAACTACCGCGCGGCCAGTCAAAGTCCGATTTATCTCTGAGAGATGGGTGAATCTGCTGTTTTCCAAAGCCAAGGAAATCAAAAAAACTGGGTTGGTCGATATCAAATGACCTTACAGCTGAAGAGAGAGAGGAGAGAAAGTTCTTCACCAAGCTGATACCCAGACTAAAGAACAGTGACACCAAATTTAGTCTGAAGGGTTTTATCATGAGGATAAATGGAAGAGCCATGTCGAGAAAGGACGTCGTCAACTATCTCGAAAGCGCAGAAAAATCATCTGTCTATGTATCACCGACAGCGGAGGATGGCCGTGGACATTTGAGAGCGATCGACTCACAACACCACCACCTAGACCATCTAGACCGGACTCCAAGACAGGCGAAGAGACCGTTGCAGGATGAGGATGCAAGCCGCAAAATTCTGTCGGCGAAGAAGTCGAGAGGCCGCCCCTCAAAAACTGCAGTGTACGAACAAACACCAGAGGCTCAGAAGATGACGGAGTACTTTCGCAAACAACTAGCCTACAATGTCCAGTTGCCATCGACTGGTATTCCCGGAACAGTCGCTGTATGCGAGCAGCAATCTACAGAAACCAATGGACCAACGAAACACCTGCAACCAGCAGAAGTCGCGGGAATATCAACAAACCCAGCAGCAGGAGATGTCTACAGTGGAGCCTCGCAGCCGACACCTACTGAATTCACAGAGTCAGCAGGGATTGCCGAATCGATCGAGTCACCCAGATACAACAAACAGACGTCGATTAACACAGAAAAATGAAGAGCAAGTAAAAACTTCTATCGTCTTTTGGAATGTACATGGCTTGGGGAACATTGGCGACGCAGAAGAATTTATTGATGAAAAATGTATTTTTTGTGTATGCGAAACATGGGCAATTAAAACGAAATTAATCATTCCTAATTTTTTAAATAAATTTGACCATATTGTGATTGATGCATTTAGAGAGTCGGAGAGGGGAAGGTATAAAAACGGTTTTATGTTATTTTATTCGAAGAAGCATATGAAAATTAAGTCAATAAACGAATCCAAATACTGGTTAATTGTACTAGTTGATTACAAGGGAAAACAGTTTATATTGGGTTTTGTGTACATAAGTCCATCATCGCCGTTGAATGATGTGGTGATGTTTCTGAGTGATACTATTTCAGATCTATTAAACCAATATCCAAACACCATGGTGATCATATGTGGGGATTTTAACGCGAGAGTGGGCGAAATGAACCAGCTAGCAGAGGAGATACCCATGAATTCCACCTGTTTCTCTCACGCGAGATCAACAAATGATAACGTATTAAACTCTAGAGTTATAAAATTAGTTGAACAGATGGAAACGAATGGCTTACTTCTGCTAAATGGTAGATCTTGCACTGACTCTCCTGCGTCGTACACTTTTGTAGGCTCGATGGGCCGAAGTGTCATTGACTTGGCGTGGTGCACGCTCGCGGATATTGATTGTGTCAATCATTTCTCAGTCTTATAAACCAGCACAGGATCAGACCATTTTCCATTGTCAATCACACTTAACGAAACCCAAGATATGGGGGGCAACTATGAGCAAACGAGTTTGAGCGCCGCGCCACGTTGTAAATGGAAGGCATACCAACAGAGTTTCTACAGTGAGGCGATGCGATACAACCCAGCTGTAGCAAATGTTACTTTGGGCATAAACGAAATGAATGAGAACATAGTTAAAAATATAAAAGAAGTTGCAAAACAGCTTGGTATGTTCAACCCGTCGGCTCACTCAGAAAAAGGTCGTTCAAAACCATGGTTTGACAGGAGTTGTGCCTATCTGAAACATGAAACAGATAAGGCCTTGAAAGATTGTAAACGTAGCAGTTTTAGCCAGGAATGTGTGTCCAGATATCTAACACTGAAAGCTGAGTACAAAGCTCTCGTAATTAGCAAAAAGAAAAGCTATTGGCAAGAATTCATTAACGAACTGAGTACAACGAAAAATGGACAAGATTTTTAGAAACTAATTAACAAGTTTAGATATAAAAATATTTCACCTAACACGATCGATTGTGCAAGCTGGACGCAATTTCTTCAGCAAAATTCTGCTACTTCAACGCGCCGCGACACTACATTTTATGATGCGAGAAACCCCCTTTTAGATAGCGAATGTACATACGCAGAAATTGAGTATGCTTTGAATCACTTTAAAAAGGGAAAATCTCCTGATTAGCAAAAATATTTACGCGAATCCTATCCAGAAGACTGGCAGCGTGGATGGAGAAAACTGATATAATGTCCGAATTTCAAGCTGGGTTTCGTGCGGGACGCTCTTGTATAGATTATATATTCACGCTAAATGCAATTGTTCAAATCCAGGTGTTGCGTAAGCAAAAATTGTATGCCCTATTTGTAGATTTCAAGCAAGCTTTCGACTCTGTTAAACATGGCATATTATGGCGAAAATTGTTTCACTTAGGAGTAAGCGGGCCTTTTCTGCGAATTCTGATCAGCCTTTACGATAAAGCAACAATCTCCGTCAAGGTAGGCAACGAGTTGACATCAGCGGTCGAAATAAATAAAGGGGTATTGCAAGGAGAAACACTGAGTCCGTCCCTTTTCTCATTATTCCTTAGGGATATCGAACAGTTCTTTCGCGATAGAAATGCATATGGGGTCTCAATTAATCACGAAGTTGATATAATGCTGTTAGCATTTGCTGATGACATAATCGTCCTTGCCACATCTCCAGCCGACCTATCGCGCAAAATTAAAATATCAGAGGAATACTGTGACATTAACTCACTTACTGTAAATACTGATAAGACAAAAATCATTTCCTTTAATAAGAATGGTCGGCTACCGAGAAATCCGCCAATTTTCAAATTTAAAGGAGAGAATGTTGAGTTCGTGAAGGAATATGTTTATCTGGGAATCCCTTTCACATCCTCCTCAACTTTAAACACCGTGGCAAAGGCGAAAATGGCTTCAGCGAAAATGGCTGCGAATTCTGTTCATGGTGTGATACGTACAGCAAATATTAAATCATGGGACAGTATAATGAAATTGTATAAAAGCATGGTGACAAGAGTTCTTTGTTATGGTGTGCAAACATGGGGCTTAAGGTATGCAAATGAATGTGAATTAATCCAGTCGACTTTTTTTAAAAAACTGCTGATGCTGCCAACTTGCATACCAAATTATGCATTGAGACTTGAAACCAACATATTCCCTGTGTCCTTGCAAATTGTTAAAATGACTTTAAATTACCTGCAAAATATACTCGAGATGCCATATACGTTACCCAAAAATCTGTTTCCAAAAACTGAAAGCGTTGAGTTCGACAAACGACAACATAGTGAAGTATAATTGGTGTAGTCAGGTTGAGATGATTTTTGAGCAATGTGGCAAATCAGCAGTTTGGCGTGACATAGATGCATTTAGACTGAATAGCAATTACAATGCGTTAATAGAAAGTTACAAAAGATATTTGAGGAGAAAAGATGAGATTAGGCTAGAGCAGTCGAGTGCGTTGTGTTTGCGACCTTATTTGTTGGAGATGTCTTCGAACAATGTGCAGCAATACCTGGTGTCTGAGTTGCCAATGAATCAAGTGAGACTGATAGCGCAAATCAGGTTGATGAGTGAACATAATGCCCGAATAATTTTGAACAAAAAGAGAATTAAGTTTCAATCAAGTGAACATTGCCCGCTTTGCAATGTTTCGGTAACAAATAATTTGGTGCATTTTTTGACCTCGTGCCAAATGTTCGATACAATCAGGGACAATTTCACTCATAAACTTGAATCAGGAAGTGCTACTGAAGCCTGGCGGTACGCGTTGAACAATGGGAGAGAAACAAGTGTTGAGGAGATTTATATGTATGTAAACAGTGCGCTACAATTAGTTGATCCGCTTAATTGATTCTCTTGTAAATACTAGATACACTATAGTGCGAATAGACATGTATTTTTGTATAGTGGTCCTGAACTCCCTTTTGTATGATTATTCAAAAACAAATTGTAAATAAATTGATTGATTGATTGAAGAAAGCATTGAGAAAGAGCAACTAGTTTTCCGGAAGATGTTTATAAAAATTGTTGTCAGTTTATTCTAAACCTGGAGCTTTATTTCCCTTTCAGTTCTTTAATGCATCCATTATTTCGTGTAGCGATATCGTGTCATCCAACTGAGAAACCGAGGAACCGGCAGCAATGGGAATTGGAGCCGCTGTGTCTTGGAAAATTGACATAAAATATTCGGTCCACGCGAATGAACAAATCGGAACTGTATTGCGAGAGGTAGTGCGAAAGAAATTCAGAGCGTGCCACCAAGATTTTGAGTCCTTGCTGGAGGCCAGACCTCGAATTTTACTACTTTTATATTCAGCTTTCTTTGTTTTGACCAGTTGTGAGTACTGATGTTTTGATTCCGATAAATCGGCTAAACTGGAGGTAGTATAAGACGAACTTCTGACAGCTTTCTGGCATGTGCGCTTTCCTGCATTGTCCATGGTACCATGGTTTAACATCCATCGGGATTGATAGGAGATTTATAAGGTTTCATGCCAAAGTCTGAAGCAACGGAATCAGAGGTCAGAGTGCCCCCCATAGAATCAACATCGCCATCAATTGCCGTCTTCTCTCCTCCATAACATCGCGTTCATAAACTCTAAAGTCTTGGATTGGTCCCACCTTAATTTGGTGGGAATATACATGTCGTTTTGGGTATGTGAATCATATATCAGCGTCAACGAAACCGGGAGGTGGTCAGAGCACGAAGGCCATTCAACAACCTCCAAGTCTCCGACCGACTCTGATCGCTGAGAGATCACCAAGCCAAGTCTATCACGCTGTGTCCCAATGAGCTAACGTAGGTCAAATTCGCCGGGTGATCGTGCAAAGATCTGCCATTCAAAAGAAATAAGTCAGCTTCTTCCATAAGATTGACAAGCTTCCTGCCTTTCTGAGACGTTACTTTATCTAATAAAGCGCGGTAATTATAAAAGTTGGCAGTGCGAATTTCGTAACTCAACTGATTCAGAGAACCTATGCGACAGTTAAAGTCACCTACGATTAACATAGCGCAGTATGGGAATGATTGTTCAGGTATTGAATTCTAGTGTCTATTTCATCGAGTAAAACGTCGCAATTTTCTACTGGAGGAAAATGTACCAGCAGCAGTAAGAAATTAAGTTTTGACTTTAAAACATTAACAACCAATAAGTTAGATGATCTATATTGTAGGTCGCGCGTCCAACTCGCGCACGCACAATAATCACTCGCTTGTCACACTTTAACTCGCTTTATTTCTCTTCGAGATACGTCTGTACGGGTTGGGGGTCTGCAGCCCCCTCACACATCAAACGTCAACGTCAACTTCAAACATAAGACAAATGACGATCGCGACATATATTCGAATTTGATTATGACAGGAACATTCCGGACGTAACACTACCCCCCTCCTTGTAAGATTGTCGCCCCGACAATCCGTCTCCATCCATCGAGC
>JABFPB010006052.1:0-12506 GCA_022817645.1 Ceratoteleas bidentatus | reverse complement strand
ATGTATACTTAAAATTAGGTTAAGTGGTACGAACATCTTCAGCGGTTTTTCATAGCTTACTTTATAGGTTCGTAAAGGCAAAGCAGTCAATTCAAACAACTTTTACAGGAAAATTGAATGTCATACACAGCGTATATTTCTTAATAGTGGTTAGGGTAAAAATGATCCAAGCATAAAAATACACTTTCCCACCATATTAAAAGAATTCAACCACACTCATGTCTCAAAATTGATAGATTTTGTTACGACGTAGTTTCTAAATGTTAAAGGCTGTCCACGTTTGATAAATTACCATTTCCCCAGATCTTATCTTCACATGTCTTTACATAGTGACTTTTTCATTTTTTAACTCTTACTCCCACCCTCGACCTTTATACAACATAAGTTCCTCTCGTATCAAAAACTGTATCTCCAACAGCTGCTACCACATGTACCCAATTTTGATATATCTTACACCAGTCTCGTTCATACAATCTCTGCTTTCCTTCTCGGTAAACGTTACTCCACTTTTTACAATTCCTCGCATCTTCAGATACCAAAACTCTCGAAAAGTCCTCCGCTGAAAATCGCGCGAACTCGAGCATTCTGTCGACATGCGAGAGCGTATAGCTTCTGTCCACAGCGTGGCTGCGCGAGTGCCTTTGATCGATCGCAGTGCAAGATTATGCGATTTGAAATAGCGATTTGAGCGCGGCGGCGATTCATAACTCAGCGTTTGGCGCCGCGGGCGTTCGGCGTTGATCCTCGAAGGGCGTGCAAAATGCGGCCTTCGCTCGTTTTGTCCGGCGCGGGGCTTTCTTTTTCGGCCCCCTCCTCTGCCTAATTCAATTCCGTCTTCGGCCGCCGTGTCTCTCCGTCATAATTTAAACAACTTTTGTATTTCTTCGTGTCTTCGCGGCGTCCTTTTGCTTTTGTATACATATCATTATAGAACGGAGCGTCGACGCCGCGAGGCACTTTTTTCTGCTTTGATTCCTCGGCGTTTCAGCGTTCTGCCCCGCGGCCAGCTACCAACTCCTAATTAGCCATGGAAACTGTTGCGCGCGTGTTGTGCGAATAATGCCGTACCCTCGATCAGCCGTCACCTTTTGTTTCGCGGCGCAACCGGGGTAATTGAGCGCGGCCCATTACGCGGACAATGCGGATTATTTCGTTTTACACGGCTTTTATTAATTAAAATATCGGCCCGCGGAGTTGTAAGCCGAGGCGGACATTGCCAAACATTGTCGAGTCACAGGAACCGAATCGCATTAGAGAATCGTATCTAAGCGGCTATCTTAGATACCGGAGCAGATAGCTGGAGTTCGTTTGGCTAAACGAAAGTTAATCATAATTTATATACTCGAAATCGCAATCTACAGAATCTCGCTGACGTCTCAATCCCATAAATTACAACACATTGACAGTCGCCTGCTAATGTTCGCGGCGGAAAAACGGCGGTGAAAGTGAATTGCAATCGGCCGCGAATTTTTCGGGAAAAACTTGTCCCATGGGTCCAACGGATTCAATGGCGAAACGGGTTCAGGGGAAAACCGCCTGGAAACGAATGCACAGTTTAAAATGTCAGGTTGAGACATATAGAATGTACTTGTCTCGTGGCGAAAATCGATTTTATTTTCGAGGAAAGAGAAATCGTTGGGGGTTATGGCGCTTCTCCTACTTCACGCGAATTGACGTCAGATGATAATTTTCACGTGGCGTATGTAAGTTAGAACTGCTGAATGCTTGAAACGTTTCACGTTGTCAAAATATTGTGGCACATAACCTCGAAATAGACTGTAGTTTTTGGATTACTACATTTCTTATACATACGTTTCGGAAAATGTATAGATGAAATGGTTTGAAAGTTGAAACGTAATTTGATTATATAAATGTATAGCATACAGAAAATTGTGACAATTTTGATAGCATTATGACAGCATTTAAATTTACTGCATTCGCTACAAAAACAGGTGCACTTTTTTGGAGAAAAAACACTAAAAGTGTTAAGACGTTTTTTTTCCAGGGTATAAAAATGAAAACACTTTGCTTCCAGGGTACATTCCATATGAATACTATATCCAAATTAAGAAATTTTTACAAAAACTTCTTAAGATGTACGTTGTCTTACTTGGGATAATAATTGTTGTCCATACAACCCTATTTACTTATTAAATAGTTTTCAAAACTGGAAATTATGTAATTAATTAAACAAACACCAATATATTAAACTATTCGTTATTCAAATTAAGCAACTCTGCGTGTAATGAATGTTACCTCGTTAAATATTTAACGAGATAAAATTAATTTCACTCGACATCTTGGTTCAAAATGAGTTTTTGCGCCAAAGGGCCACTTTTTGCTCTCTGCATACAGACACTGAAAACGTTTATTTTTACGCCAGTAAGACAAAAAATCGTTCGCCGCACGAATAAATAACCTACCTTTCGTCCTCGGTACAGAATATACTGTTACAGTGGACTATGCACTGAGAAAACAAGACTGTTAACCTAACATTTCGCACTGTTAGGTTGACAGTCTTAGACTGAAAAATTTTACAGTTCGGGACTGTAGCAATTTTAAGGTTAGAATTATTATATAATATCACTTTATCTGACATATTTTTATATGTAATAAAAATTTTTGTCATTTGTATATTACATATATATAAGTGGGCAGTGTTTTGGATAAAAAATAGTACTGATTCAAAAGCTGTACACGCTTTAACAAGTTCGCTTTTGAATCAACAACATTTTTTGTCCCCCTCTTTGTTACCAGCATACAACACTAATGCGTTCGGCGAAAATGTTAAGACTGCAATTGGGCGGTTAAACTTCCGCGACAAAAAACGCGCCGAAGTGAATTTACCGAGTTAACGACTCGGTAATATAACTCGGGACGCACTACCGACGCGGTAGTGCACAAATCACTGAAATGCTTGAACCGCCCGCGTGATGCACGAGCGCAAAAAGCAGAACGTATTGCGCACAAAACGACTTGTCCTCGTTTAGAAATCAACGTATTTATGATCCGCCGAACAATATATAATTCCCGGCCGCATTAGGCGTAGGAGTTTCGCGGTAGTGTGCAAATCATGTCGAAGGCGACCGAGCAGATTGCAGGGAATCCCGAGGACTCGTGCATACGGCGCGCACCAGGACGCGCGAATAAATTAAAAGCAGGCAGGTAGAACGCCCGAGTGCCCTGTCCGCGCGGTAACTAGATACCACTTGGCGATTTTTTACTTCTCGTTCGCCTTGCTTCTTCATCTCCGCCTCGCTTCCACTTCGCCTTACACGTCGCCTCGCCGACTCCCCTGCGGCCACACACTGCGCCTGATATAGATCATTGGGATTCTACTTACCAGAAAATACGCTTAAACAATATGCAAAACACCGTATTACAATTCATCGCGGGCTCATTGACGGTGCTGCGCAAAAGCCTAAGCAAACGCCGATAATCGATTTATATTATACACCGCGGCCACACTTTTCTCGCCGTTTATTGATACCAAATTACACGCCGAGGAATGTCTTGTAACTTAATAATAATAATCGCGCGTCGGCGGAATCGACCTTCTTCCGTCATTTTCGAGGCAAAAGGAGAACGCGATTGGCAGCAATTTTTGTAATTGGAAAATTAAGGGATCGTTATGATAATCGTTATCAAACACGAGTGGTCTAGCACGGGGTGTCGCGATTAACACTCGGAAAATGACTTAGAAACTGCACTTGGCAAAAACGCACGACCCGATCATTTGCATTCGACCGAAACCGCCGCCGCGTTAAAACGGAGCGGCGCGAACTTTATTGCGCTCATAATCCGTCGAATTAGCATGGCGGCGAAAATAGTTGCAACAAGAAATTAATTTGAACGGATGTGAATAATTAA
Organism: Ceratoteleas bidentatus; assembly: GCA_022817645.1. Lineage (NCBI taxonomy): Eukaryota > Metazoa > Arthropoda > Insecta > Hymenoptera > Scelionidae > Ceratoteleas > Ceratoteleas bidentatus. The sequence goes on along the minus strand of JABFPB010006052.1, from coordinate 8,636 downwards.
TAAAGCTGGCGCGAGCTTAAACCCGGCCTAGCGGCGAGTGACTAATGTGCGAAAGTGAATAAAACGAGCGAGGTAGCTTTGTACTTGCAATAAAACCCGAGCAATCCCTCCCGTCCCGCGGCCCGTGTAATACAAGTTGTCCCGATCGACTCGAGCGTTCAATTTATGTACCCCGGCGACTACGAATTGGTCACTTTGATGACGTTTCGCGTTGACGTTTCGCAACCCGAGGCGATACGCGACATTCAAACGACCGGTAAACAAGGCTTTGCATTCAGGGCAGTCTTAAGTCAGCTGTTTATTCAGCAGCGGAACAGAAAAAAAGAATTGCCCCGAGAAAAAAAAATTACGATCCTAAAGTGATTTCATCTCTTTGATCACTTTATGATCTCATTTTTGAGACTTTTTTTCACCATTTTGCAATATCAAAATGATAAAACAAATCGTTCTTGATCATTTTATGATCATTTTGTGATCTCAGAATTATACAAAATTATCATTTTATGATCATCAAATGATCATTTTATAAGCATTTGATGATTTTGTGAGCCCAAATGTAATCATTTGGGATCACAAAAGGATCATTTTATGATCATTTTGTGATCCCAAAATATTTTGTGGTCTCAAAAATGAGATCATAAAGTGATCAAAGGGATGAAATCACTTTATGATCACAAAATGATCATTTTATGATCATTTGATGATTTTGTGATCCCAAATGTGATACTTTGGGATCACAAAATGATATTTTTATTATCATTTGATGGTTTTGTGATCCTAAATGTGATAATTTGGGATCACAAAATGATCATAAAATGATCATAAAATGATCATTTTGTGATCCCAAAATGGTCTCAAAAATGGGATCATAAAGTGATCAAAGGGATGAAATCACTTTTTGATCAAGAATTGACATCGCAGCACGTGGCGGAAACGCAGATTCGCATCGATTTCGCATCGACCGATAAATAACGAGGCGATACGATCGGGCCGTAATTAAACAATGCGCGGGTGACGGTTTGTTTATTAAAACGTCGGAGATAAGGATCGGCGCGGTGATGCGAGCTGCGTTTGTCAACGGTCAGTCGCTTCGTAATTATAATCCGGCGTATGCTTTATGCCCGGCGAAACGTATGTGCGGCTGACGTATATGAATTAAAACAACGCGTTTCGCCGCCCGGGGCAATTGCAATCGATGCAAAGTGGAATGCCGCGCGGCGAGCAGTCGGCAGTGTCTCGGTGACCGAATCTGTTTGAGGAGCAACCCTTGCCCGGAGCGAGGCAGGGGTCAAAGTAAACACGGGGTGAAATTAGTGGGGCTCGAAGGAAGCGCGGCAAAAGCGGAGATGAGAACATGCTTGAAACGTATCGTTTCAGTATGGTCACGCGTGCTGTGCAAACAGGGGAAGAGCTTCTGATATTGCGCTGCGCCCGAAAGCGCTGTATAACACGTTCAACCGGAGCGCCGAGCTTCCGTTGGACCGCTCGTTCGCGACGTGCTGCTCGGCTCTTAAATTACGTAAGTAAGAGATTCGGCGGCGAGTCTCGGGACGTGTAATTGTTGCAAGATGCTCACGGCGGCTTTCGAGGTTTTTCGGATGCACTTCGTGAGAGGTTCTGTCGAGCGAGAGATTTCGACGTCGCGTTGCAACTCGATCTTGAGGCGGAGTTTGAGTAGGGTACCGCTAGATTGATTAAAAATACTTGCGGGTAGAATGGGAAATGAAACTGTACCAAAATTTCGAAAGTTGCAGTCTTAAAATAATCTTATCATCGTGAAAGAAATCGTCTCATAATGAAAGAATTTCCGCGTCATATGCCGATAAAATAAAATCTTTTCATAATAAAAGGAATAGTTTTAATTCAAAACTACCTATTAGGTTTTAAATAAATCCGTTCCACATAAAATTAGGTTGTATTAAAATAAACGGATTTTGACAAGATTACAATCTTTTCAACATAACATGAAGATTTTTAGTGTAGGGAAAAACTGTATGTCGTCGAGAAAATGGCATATAAAGTTGCAAATGAGGGTCTTGAATACGGTTATGTAACTTTAGGTATTATAGGAATAAGAATGTTATTTACGTGAAATATATGGAAAAATATAGAAAAGTTTACGTAAGTGATTCTCAAATATGTGTATCAGTTTAATGATGGGGTTTATTCTGTCTGCATTTATGTTTTTTTAATTAAAATGATTTAGATTTACAATGCTAGGATTTCTGGTATCGTTGGAAGTATATATGGCAAATAGAAGGATAAGTTCTAAAAATAATTTCAAAAAATATTTTGCCCGATTAATATGTAGAAGGAGTGTTCTAGGAGTGGTAAACAATTATCTTTGATGATATCGAATGAGATCTATAAATGCAACTCTGCAATCATTGTAAACGTTCCTATTACATATACATTGCGTATTAAATCCTGCACACTTCTTGTGCCAATTACAAACAACGGTTATGACAGTTGTTCGTTTTTTTGTTTTTTTCGATGTATTCAATTGTCGGATTACAATATATCGATAGTTTGATCAAAGTCATGAAAATGAATGCATATATCATATACGAACATTACGGCTCTATTTATCAGATACATAACCTTGAAAACAGGAAATTCATAGGTTCTACAGTAACGCATTCTAGATCTGTCAAACTTACGACTGCTGAGCCCCTAATTCATTTATCTCAGTTTAGTTTATGGTTGACAAAGCTGAAAGTCGTTGAATTTCGAGACTTTCTCCCATTATTAATAACATGCTTGTTTATCATAGACACATTCGAAATTGTTCACAAATCCTGTCTGATCGCTACGATTAGAATCGTCTCATTACTATGACAAGTGTCCTGGCATACTAATCCCGCAGCAGAACACCAATGAAACAGAAAACTGAACTAACTCCCATTATCAAGTCAAAAGACAAATTTTTCGCAATTACCATGCGCATACATACGGCTCATTTGAACAGTTAACGCTCCCGTTCGCGGCTAATAATTCGAGTGGCATAAAAGCTTCGATAATAGAAACTCGCTCTCCTTTTCGCTTATCCACTCCAATCTTCGACTCGACTCTCAGCAGCACCTTCTGCACGTCACGAGTCCCGGGTACGTCCATCGCCGACAAATTTCAATACCGCCGAATCATAAATTCGGGCCCCGGAAACATCGCAATAAAAAATGACGGCATTATCAAAATCACTTGCCGGCGGAGCTCTCTTTTTGGGTGCTGAATAATAAACGATTCGCCAGGCTAATGCAACGCAAGTTTATGAACGAGCGCCGGCAAAATTGAACGCCGCGCGGGCGCACGAAAAATGGAATATGAAATCCCACATCTTTTATTAAACCTCGAGCGGTCATCGTATAAATTTGCGCGCAAGTCCTGATTTATTCCCCAGACCCACATAAAGTCCCGATAAATTCTCGTTACACGCGCGAAACAGTTTCGACATTCCGGGCAAACTGTCTTCGGCATTAACCGGCGCCGGCATTTCGGTCGTTTATTGATATTCTTATCGCATGGGGGACGCTCGATTTCGCCCCGCGGCCTCGCCTGAATTGAGCCATTCGGCATAACGACGGCCATTCGGCAAAAATTGGCGCGAATCCGCCGGCAGATAAACGCGCGGATAAATGAGCGCGCGCGTCCGGCGCGAACGCGTGTTGCATTGTCTTGCACGGCAAGGGCAGCGGCCTTCCGCACTTCCATTTCGCTCGATTCCGCTCGCAGATAGCGGGAATACATTTGCGTCGCATCGGACGGCCGCGATGTGAAATGGAAACCGGCGAGATGCGCGTGATACGCCAAGGACAAAGGTGCCACGCACAAACTCGGCCGGGGAATGCGCGTTTATCGCGATCCCGTTGCTCGCACCTTGAATTAACTCTTCGGCCGCACTTTTATCTGCGCGCAACGGAGGGCGAAGTTGGCCCCGAAACAATCGTGCTTTTTGTCGCCGCTTTGCACTCGTCGTTCTAGTGCCGAGATAAAAACAACCGGGAATTCCGCCACTTGCGAGGCGTTTGGAGATCGCATCGCGATTTCGACTGGGGCCAATTTATTGGATGATAGCGAGGATGATCGGGCGAAAAATGTGTAACGAGGGCGTAATTGGATGTGTGTCGTGATTGGGGGGATTAATGCGGAGCAGTTATCGGGAGTGAGGTATCAGGCAGTTCAGAGTAGACATTTTTTCTTTGGCGAAGAATATCGTTCTGTTGGCAAATGGTATTGTAGCAAGTGAATTTTTAGTTTGGTGAACCTGTAGCTACTTGGCAAGGTCTTGTTGCTTTGAAATGTTTCGTGTTGGGAAGCAACGGATTGGCATGGGTGAGAAAGCAAAGAATTGAACGCTCGCATTTTAATGGTGTAATTCAACATGTATTAACGTAAGTGGGTAGTTGATGGACTTAGATCGTTTGGGTTGAAAAGACAAAATTGTTCTTCTTTCACTCTAAAAAATCTTCCACTTATACTGGCTCTTTGACTGATTCAGAACAACGAAGGTGGATTTTTCACTTCCAATATACCGTTTCCATGTGTGAGGCAAATTGAATTCGAATCAATACAGATGGAATTTCCGAATACCCAAAATTCAAGTGCGATATCCACTTGCGGGACACAATTATGTTTTAGAGTGATTGCTTTCTTGTATTGCTTTTATTGCAGTTAATGTCATGTTGAAAATGTAGGAAAGGCTTGCTCCATTCGATAACATAACCTGGCAATCTTAAATTTTTTTATTACATAGACTTGGCATATCTCAGTATTTCAGAAAATGTTCGTCTTAGTCAATCCACCTTCTAGATAAGACGAAGGTTGTCTTCTTCAGACACCATTGCTTCTCTATTTTTCTCTCCCTTAAAAGTAGGGAAACAAAAACAACAGATTAGACGGATTTGAATAAACACAATCAACCGATTATCGCGCCACGTTCGCGATCTAACGAAATTTCGCCAAACAAGTCCGAAAGTTATCGCGGCGCGGCACAATGCACAACCCGGACCAAAAGCGGACGTAAAATATGCGCCGACGCTAAAAGGCAATTCCGCCGACCATTAATCTTGCTCGGATTTCCCAAAAGATTTTTACAATAATTGTTTTCGCAGCGCAACAAATAGATTGCGGCGCGCCGGGCGCAGCTACATCTGAAGGATGCGGCGGTCGCCTCCAAGTATAGCTTTACTGACGCCTGAGAGCGCGGAGTGTAGATAAACGTCGTGTAGAATGGCTGTGCGTGCATTCCTCGTGAGATAACGCGCGAATTGCATTCGCGTTTATTGTCTCGGGTGTCGTAGTGTTTCAAGCGCGGCTTACGGGAATGAATGAAACGGACGTTGGGGCGCGCTGAAAAATGGCGCGATTCTGGACGGGACCGAGCCCATCTTTCGGACGGAGTGCGGGGTCAAGGTGAATCGCGATTGCTGTTAAAATCTTAATCGACGCGAAAACGTGAAGTAATCTGCTTAATCGCCGACCGCGCGGCCGAGAAGGTAACTGTATAATCTGCTCTTAAGATTAAATTACGCGCGGCCTGGGAAGGAAAAAATGTAAGAACGCAGTCTCGGTGACGGCTATTTGCGATTCATATGTGTCATTAACTGTCTGCCGACGTTGAATATTTACTTACGTATGCAGCCCTTGGGATGGTGCATAGGCAGGTTAGGGTCTCGGTAGAAGCCGTCCTTGCAAAAGTGACAGTGTCGCCCGGTCGTATCATGCCTGCAATGTTGACAGACTCCTCCGCTCACTCTGTTCGACAGCTTGTAGAGATCGTGGTTGAATTTACATTTCCTCGCATGCCCATTGCACTCGCACTCTGCAACAAAAAGTCACCGTCGCCGTTAATGACCGATTTTTGTTCCGCCGACACTTTCGAGCGTGGCGGCGTGTGAATGACTGCACATGGCCGTCCAAAGTTGACGCGCTCCACGTGAACGAGACAATTAAATGGATACACGCAGAGAAGTGTTTGGGCAAATAGTCTGGGATATTTTAGGAAAAAGTGCCAATGTGTAAAATAGAAATGGAGAAGGGTTCGCCTGAAAAGGGTTTAGCTTTTTGACGGTTGCCAGGTTTTTTCCTGTGCAATCAATCCTGTTGTCTTTCCAGATCTGGCCCACAGTCGGCCCAACTCTGGCAACTCTTATGATTGAAATTTATTTATACAACATGTTCTTGATTCAAATCGGTTAGATTGCAGAAATTTGAGTGAAAAATTAATCTGAATGAATTCAGAATTAAATGAAAAACTGAAATAGTTAATACTATTTAATCCACTTCTATTCCACAGCTGAAATAGAAGTGGAAAATCTGTAAGACTCGATTAAAACTGTAGAATCCTATACTAGTTGTTCCTATTGTACTTAATTTTAAATATTCAATTTTAAGTTTTATGATATTTACTCATGTTATGAACTCATGCTAAGTACAAATATATTAACTACTGCTAATCGATTTAATTTTGGAACAGAAGCCGATTTTTCACTCGTTCAACCTGGACTATCCGGTTCGGTAGGTTCAACCCAAACCATAGCAATTGTTACTAGGACATTCCTGCGTCTATTCGAACGAATGCAGGTCGAAACGCAAAAGAAAAAGTCACTCGCGAAACACTCGTTCTTCCAAGAAAAGATACGCCAGCGTCAGCTCGCGAAGAATGTCAATTTGTGACGATATTCATGAGCAACGAGAACGGCATATGGAGCATTCTCGGAACATCGGTAACGATATTGCCGGATCCATCGGCAGTCGCAATTAAAATACAATAGACATTGTTCGCGATTCGCCGTGCCTCAATTAATGCCACCGCGGGATATGTGTTAAGAACCCCTGACACGAGCGAAAGACATGTTACACTCGCGAATTAGTCGGGGGTAACACGTGTATCGCTGCCGCGCGTCGATCGCAATTGCTCTCGCGCGATCCTCGAGATGAGGGCTCCTCGACGGCAAACAGTCGGGCCAAGTCGTGCTGTAACTTCGTTGACGTGCGCTCGAGTGTGCTGCCGCGGCGACAATTGAAAGAAAGTGCAGAAAAAAGCATTTACGCGGGACGCCTCGATGCATCGTTTTCGGGCGCTTTGTCCGCGCGAGAGCGCCATCTCTCCGCGTGCCAATTACGTTTCAGCACGGAGAAGTCCTTTGCGGCACTCACTGACTTGCCATCATTTCATCGGGTGACCTTTTTATTCGACTTCGTCGAATAAAATTCTAAGCACCGTTTTGGATCGTAGGACAAAAGCGAATCGCCGAAATGCGTGTCGATCGCGTGCGAAAAGGCGCCGTCGAAGTGGCGCACGCGATTTATTTAGTGCGCGTTCGCAAGGAACGTGTTTGCGACGAAAAAAGACCTAGACTGACCTAAAATCTGTCATCGTCGAAGCGCCTTAAATTATTCACAACGCCGCTCTTTTTCTCCCTTTTATTGGAATTTATAGAAAGAGCCCGGGATGCTTGATGTAAATTATGGTAATTTTTCTGCTGGATTCATATTAAAGCATAAAATACATTTTTCTTCGTGTATCATTCATGAAATTTAAAATGCAGATTCCACGTACAGTGGTAAGCATGTAAATAAGGAGAAACTTGTTACCAATTTGAACTTTTTGCGCCATATATTTCCGATTAACAACGTGACACGAGATACATCCTCGCGCGTACGCACGGCCTTTCAACACTAATTAGTAATTTTTGAAATACACTTCGCGGTTTGCGTTGCGCACGTCGGGCTTGTTTTCATCAGTCATGCGTTTTTCTTGTAATAGTATTCAGTCCGGTTCTCATATTTTTATTCAAATTTGCTAGTGTCAAAGGGTAATGGTGTTGCGAAAAACCTCTTAATGGTGATCGAAAAGTATGCTGAAACATAGTACCTATGGCATTTTATCAAGCGTACACGTGGATTCGAGAAAACGAAATTAATGACGTTTCTTAGACGGCGATGTCTTTGATAAAAATACAGGACAAGTTAAGACATAAATTACGGTAATAACATCGAGCGGTTTCCCAAAATAAAGGTGTCAAATAACTTATTGGATTGAGGACCCATAAATTATTCATGGAAATATTATATACGCCTCTGAAATTACAGTAGCCACGCTTCTAAATTCTAATTCCTCGTTATAGAAGGCACATCTGTTTTTGCATCCTTTCGTCAAGATTTATCCATGTCGTCGTTTTGCGTGTTAAAAAGAGAGGAGTCGCGAAACAAGGGCCAGCACCGTGTTGCAATCATTAATAACAACTACGGGCACCGTTCAAAATTCCATGGAAGGTTCCTGTTATTATCCGATAAAGGAGTCCGAGGCTCCGGGCTGTTTTCGTTGCACACCAATCACCATAATCATCAATTAATTGTTATTTCGAGCTGCGTTTGTGTTCCGCGAAACTTTTAAATAAGTGCTACCTTAACACCTTCCTTATGTTTATAATTAACACGAACGAAATTCACCGATACCTTTCATGAATACACTCCTCTCTCGTATTCAATAAATTTTTATTACATTGGTCGACGCTGGTAATAAAGTATCAATATCAAATAGGAAGCGAGAGTTTTTTCTCTATTTTTTGTCGCGCTTTGTTTTTTTCGAAAACTGCCAAATTTCAGAAAAAAGAAGTTTTAGTGGTCTATTCTCA
>JABFPB010006051.1:0-12492 GCA_022817645.1 Ceratoteleas bidentatus | reverse complement strand
TCAGTTTAAAACAGTTTGGTAAAAAAGCTGAACGCTGTCGTTATATCCTCGGTTTGCCGAAAAGTTTGGTAAAATTTTTCACATCTTTTTTTCCGGGTATATAACTGACCCATCAATCCATCCTAACGCCTCCTTTCCAGTGAAATATTCCCAGCTCTTTTCCTATCTAATTTCCTAGCTAGTAACCTAGCTAGGAAATTAGCACATAGAAACCTTCCTAGAAAACGATCAAGGAAGCTGTCTAGGAAACAAGCTAGGATACTAGCAAGAAATGAGCTAGGATACTAGTTACGAAACGAGCCAGGAAATACGAGTCGGATTTGTTGGACAAAATTATAAAAAATCTAGGAATGTTTCTAAAATTATTTTAAAAATTAATGATATTTATGGCTTTCCCTCACTCGCGACAGGGAAATCCACATCACCACCCTGCCGAGCAGAAACGCGGGCTTCCCGCTCCCTCGTAAGGGGAAACGTCGTACACGATACGGGGGGAATTTCGATTTCTCACTCGTTTCTTGCAGAACTCGGTTTCGCCACGTTCCGCAAGTGCAATCGTGAAGAAATCTGATATTCCCTCCCTAGTGGAGTAATTTACGAATCAGGTGAAAAAACTTAATTGCCATATCTGGGATTCGAACCTTCGTCCTTCCACGCATACGCTGGAAAGTACAGTGGAAGGACGAAGGTTCGAATCCCAGTTATGACGATGCGGTTTTCAACTAAATAGTTGAAACATCTTCCTGTCATTGCGATTTATTACAATAATTATAGAAATGTTTTAAATTTATTCAACAAATCCGACGCGGATTTCCTAGCTAGTTTCCTAGCTGGAATACAAGTTTCCTAGCTTGTATTCCAGCTAGTTTCCTTTCTCGTATTCTACCTAGTTTCCTAGCTCATATTCTAGCTAGTTTCTTAGCTCGTATTTTAGCTAGTTTCCTACCTCGTATTCCAGGTAGGCAACGAGCTAAGAATTTTGGTTCACATTATCCCCACCACTCTTCGCATGTAAATCTCTCCGCTTTCCCGACCATCCTCCGCGTCTTCCAGTTCGTCGTTCGACACATCCCGCGTGTACGATTAGCCATCGATTCCCCGCGGAACGATCCTCGGGCTTTGATCGTCCATTTCCACCTGTCAGTTCGCTGCAGGATGGGCGCACAATAGGGATCTGCGTCCCAAGGAGCGTCCGCCGAAGGGACGCCGCGCGGCGCAAAAAGCCGACGAAAAAGCTCGGTGTTCGCCAAGTCGAATTATGAAGAGACGCGGCGACCCGGCGAGGGTAAAAATGGCCGCTGCCGCGGCGGGTACGCAGACGGGCAAAAAGCGCGCCGCGCGACACTCGGGCGATGATTTGCGCGGCGGCGAAAAAATTGCCCTGGCGCCGCGCCACCGCTGGCCCTTTCGTATTATGCAGCGTAGGCCCGCGAACGGTCCTTGCGAAACGATTAGGGGTGAGGGGGGAGGGGAGGGGGAGAGTCGACACGTTTCTTTTTGTGTCGCTGTGACGCAGCGTGGTGTGGCGCGCCGGCAAAAATAGCGTATGATTGAGTGAGCGCCGCGAGGGATTTTCCGGCGGAGTGAGCGGGGGGTGGAGGGCCGAGGGGGAGGGTGAACGACATTTAGCGGGCGAGACACCGTTCGCTCGGCCGCGCGGAAACAGCGAAAACGATACTGGTAGTCGGGTCTGGATGCATCGATGGGCCAAATATTTGCCCGGTCGAAGAGGGCTGAAATTGATAGTTAAATATCGAGTTTTGTATACGGCGGTGGTCTAGATCCAGGCCGGGTCTGCGGCCGGAGATAATGCAGCGAGGTTGGTAGGAGTTTGATATTCGGTTGAATCAACTTTGTGCAGGTGCGTGTCTGGTTTTCGGGGTAGAAGTGAGGTGCTTTCGTTTGATTCGAGTAGGACTCTGTTGTTTAGTTGTTGATACCTTCCAAATATTTTTCAGGTCATAGAGGAGCGAAGTGTGTTGTTTTTAAAAAAGGGGTAAAACCGAAATTTACCTTCGGCTGTTTTGGAGATAAACACAAGATTTCGTTGACGCGCTTATTTCGTGGGACCGAAATAAAATCGATTGGTTTTTTGTGAGACCATTAATTTTCTAGAAGGAAATGCACCGTCTCATTTGTTTATTTCGAGGGTGACGACCAGGGGACTGAAAATATAGTTCTAAAGTGGGCAAAGAAGTCGCTAGTTTCGATGCAAAATCGCACACTACAAAAAAACAGGGCCCCACTTTGGCCCAATGGTAAAGTTTTCTATTTGTAAGATCACGGGTTCAAGCATGAGTGTTGGTTTATAAAAAAAAACAAATAATATTCAAATAAAATATTTATATATCTGTTGGGATCAAAATGTATTTCCTCTTTACTACTTTCTTTGGAATGTGACGTCAAAGATGCGAAATTCCAAGATTTTGAAGAATAAAAAAAAAGAAATTTGTAATACGACGTTAAAAAAGTGTTATTTATACACTTTTATTATTATTTATACACTGTAAAAACTAGTGTTTTCAAAGTGTTCTCTAAAGAACACTTCAGGTGTTCTCCATAACGTTTAACATTGGAACGTTTCAAGTTTTCTCCTATAAGATTAACATTGGAACACTTAAAGTGTTCTAAAAAAGCTTCAAACACAAAGTTCTCTGAAGAACACTTGTTTTTACAGTGTAATAATAATATTTCCCTCACTCCGGGCAGGGAAGTTCACATTCCCGCCCTGACGGGCGGAAATTTAATTAATTAATCAACAGAAAATTAATGATAATTTTCTGTTGACCACAATTCAGCTTGTAATGGCACGTAACCATGCGTTTTACATTGTAGATAAACGCTGATAGCAGATTGAATTTTTTCTTTAGATATGTAAAACGTAATTATTGCGAATTTTCTCCGCGGCGGGAGATTTTCGTGGCTCTGTAGCCGCTACAGGCATGGCGTATTGGAAAATGTCCAACCAATTGACAAAATTAACAAAATGTTCATCCAGTTAACAAAGTCGTGAAAGAACAATGTGATAAGAAATAAATTGAAAATAGTATTGATTGTTTAACATGCAAATGAGTCCGACGGACTCATGATAGCCAGCTAAGGGTTAATTAAACTTCCAAAAGTAATAGTTACGTACAATTATATACATTTTTTTAATGTCGTTATGGCGCGAACCTACAGAGTTATTGTCAACAGATCATTACATTTGTGTAAGATGAAAACTACTACATACTACAGGGTTATCTACCATCAGATTTACAGACTTCTCAATTGAAGGGCCGCATAACAGGGTATGAGCTAGCGGGCCCCTAAATACAGACAACCGCCGCTGTGACGACAACATTGGTTTTACATTAAAATATCTCGAAAATTATTGATCTTAGGACCATAGTTAGAGCGAGGGGAATGTTCCTAATAGTATCAGGAATATGTATATCAAAGATGAGGGAAATCTGTACTGCAGACATTGAGATATGACAATGTATTTAAGCGCGCGTCATTTGTAGTTCGAGCGTTTAGAATCGCTCGACAATCAAAATTAATCGACGCGCGCTTAAATATATCATATCTCAATTTCTGCAGTACAGATTTCCCTTATCTTTAACATACATATTCCTGATATTATGAGGAACATTTTCCTCGCTACAACTATAGTCCTAAGATCAATAGTTTTCGAGATATTTTAATGTAAAACCAATGTTATCGTCACAGCGGCGGTCTATCGATAATGCGGCCCTTCAATTATCGATAGACCTATTTCTGACAAGCTACGATGATTTTGTGTGATTTACCCTTCAGACATATTGGCTTAAACTCCCAACTTTCTACTTATCAACCTGATACCGACTAATACCAACTGTACTAGGTAACTTGAACCCTAATCGAACCAGCTTTACTGATTAACATCCACTGAGAAACGCAATATGTGCGAGATCAAGGAAAAATAATACATATAGGACAATAGGACACAAACACAGAAATCATCAATATAATCTTTCCTAACTTCTACCTACATGTCACCACCACAAACTAACTTTACTCCAACTGTCTCTTCCTATCAGTCAGATACATGAAATTTTCTCTTCCAACCACAATGCCCTATCTCCTCCACATCTCCAAACCCATTCTCTCCCGCCATCTCTTCCATCCAAAACCTTCATCCACCCTCCTTCCCGATCCCCTCTTTCGCAATATCGCAAAAATCCCATCGCAGCCTCAAAGACAGCATCCTCCTAACCCTCCTCATCCAGCCCCCTCCCCCTTAATCGACGGGTGATCAGCCACACGTAACCCCCGAATCCAGCCAGCTCACGGAATCAGGGGGTTGATCCGCCGGCACTTCCGGCCTGCCATCATACCGATATGACAGTCCGAAGGGTCGTCGGGAGCAAAGTCATCGGTAATACGATCTCGCACCCTCTCGGCAAACGTTGTCGCAGCTACAAATTGCGTTACACTCGGCGTCCCTTATTTACATCGCCGGCTCGGGGCCGTCAATGCCACGTCCGCCAATGGCGACTTTCGTCGGCTCCCGAGTCGATCCGAATAATGGGATACCTTGTCGCTTAGGACACGACGTTACAAAAGAAACCGACCCTTTGGCATGTCCGCCGGACGATAACACGCGGCGAAGACCGCTCGATACGCCGCGACAGGCATTTCTGGCTCGGGTCAGGTGAGAGGCGCGGGACTCGGCGGGTCCGAAAAAAGCCGGAGTTCCGCTTCCGTGATCCAATAAAGCCGTTTGCCGATGCAAACGCAATTCGGCCACTTGGTCCGTCCGGCGGGTCTGCGACTTTCGAGAAGACCGAACAAAACAGCAATCAATAAAGACGAAGTTAGGAGCCGCTCTCGTCGGATTCCTTCAATCAAATTAGGAACATCAAAGTGGCCGGGAGACGAGGCAAAGACGGAAGAGCGGATGCCAGGACTCGGCATTCCTCGGGGGTCGTCGCTGGGAATTAGCCTCTGTCTACCGAATCCGAGCCCTCGAGACAAAAGCGCCCACCCCGTTCGGCCTTCGGCTTCCGCCCCAAGCCGACGCGTTTCCGCGGCTTCAAGTAATTAGAATGAAAAACTCGCGGTCTGTTTGATGTCCAGACTTGATGATGCTGTAAAACCACGACGGGCCCTCTTCTAACCGCGCATGCCCCGACTCGCGTGAGCTATGTGGTGCGTGACATCATGACTTATTTATTACGGCTTCACTTTGTTTTTCGTGGCTGGTCATTTATGCATGAGGAACGCCATTAGTCAAATACGATTCTGCCTGTGATTTGCCTTTTCTCTTTCAAAGCGCGATAATTAGACGCGAATTGTAATTGATATCATTAAACGCGGATGGAAATGCTGGCGGAGCTAAGTAGATCAACGGCGCAATTTCTTATGGCGGCTGTTCCTTCGAAATCCGCGGAACGGAACATTTCTGACAATTTTGTTGCGTGGCTAGAGGAGGAGGAATGTTTGGTCGGTTCGGGGAAATTGGTTTGTTATTAAGGTAACAATTTGGATTGGTGTTCTCTGGGTTGGCTAAGTTATGGTGATTGCAAATGCAACTTAGCACCGAACAGAAGTGACGAAACAAATTGTTCTTTGAATTCCGATTCTTTTCGCAACCATGTATTACAGGGAACTCTACTGTAGCACATACAAGACTAGAGAACTTTCCCCATTTGGTACTGTAAGTTTGCATGAATCTCCTCACATCACCAAACACAGTGTATATTCCTCCACTCTCAACGAGAAAATCTCTATTCCTTATGTCGACAATTTCTCCTGCCTCTCTAATCCTCCTAAAACTAGCAATGTTCCAGAACCATAACTGTTAATCTAACCTCGAACCAACATATTCTACTTCCGTCATCCCATTTGAATGCCCAGCCACCATCTAAACACGCGTGATCCGATAAAAACGGGAAATTGTAGTTTTCGCACGAGAGGGGTAGAAATTTAACGCGTAGACAATGGCTGTTTGGTCGAGTAGGGGAATCCCCGTGGCGGGGTGGCGAGTTTTGTGCGCATGCGCGCGGAGTGGGGCGGGTTCGCTGGCGTCGGAGAAGGACAAGTCGCGAGGCAATGACGCCGAGCGACGGAGACGGCGCACAGGGTGCGGAACGGAACGCAGAAGAGGGAGATGTAAATGCCCCGGTGATGTATCGGATCGATGCCGCAACATCCAGACACCCCTGCTTACTACGCGACCTAAAAACGTTCTCTGCCGATGATTGACTATTTCCCTTTTCTGCCGCTTTATCAGGAATTCCGTCGAAAATCAAAAGATCCCGCCACAAAAGCGACTGCCAGACCAAGAGAAACGATGACAATCGAATTGCAATTTCAGCACTTGAATTTGAAAATCATTTCTGCAGCCAGAAAAGGACAAGGGCATCTGCATCAAATGTCCATCGAACCCGAACTCCACCCCTTTGCCACCAGATGGCGCTTCGCTGGTGTCAAACCGATTTTTATCTAGAATGTTTTTCACCAGATGCACACTCTGGAGAAAAACATTGATCTGCGTGAATAAATGCCGCGCGTATCGACGCGGAACCGGCGCGCATTTGAATAATGCAATTTATTGCTCGTACAATGCGTGTCCGCAGGGAAATAATAATTTGAACCGCATCAAAGTGAAATCTACAAATGTAACGATCAAAACATTTTAATTGCAAGTTAATTGGTCTAAATTGCTATAACAAGTTAATTTAATAATGAAGCGGAATCATTCGCAAGCCAAGCCAATAAAGCGGCTTTATCGCGCGCCAAGATTGCGTGGTTTACATTTCAGATCGGCGCGCTCATTATGGTAACGGGATTTGAATATTCAGCGATCGGCGCGAAACAAACTAAATAAACGGACGGCCGTCGCGGCGTCCAAACTAACAAGCTGAACGCATGGTGGCGCGCGTCGACAAACTGCAAACGGAGTTTCGGGTCGGAAGTGCGCGCGAATTAGCATCGGCATGCATTTTCATGGAAATAAATAATAACTTCGGAAACGTCACTGGGTGTAATGAATTCGCGCAAGAACCGCGGCGTAAAGAGCCGTCCGGCACGCGAGATCGTTCGATCGCTTTGGCGAATCGCTCGTGGTTATGAATGCAAATCGCTCGGATAAATTGCGCACACCTGAGTGTGACTTTGATGGACGAGCTGCGGCTAAGTGGCGCCGATCTTGAGCGATAGCGCTCGCTAGAGCGGGAAAAACTTGCCACTTTACATCCCTGCCAATTCGCCAACAAAGTTAAGTGGAGGTAATCGTAAGGCGCGAGAAATTAGGCGCCTTTCGTATTCTTATTATTTGTGTTGCAATAATGCTGACAAAGTAATGCCTTTTGGTAAAAGTAATACGTATATGTTATATATTATTATTTAAAACTTTTAGGTTAATTGTGAGTTGTATTTCACTGAATGTGTTGTCAAAAACTCAAATAATAAAATGTTAATTTTCCAATTACTGCAACTTTTATAAAATCTACGAAAGTGTATCAAAATTTCTGCCGGTTCCAGCATTTCTCAGAATATTATTTAATATTATTCTCTCCCAGGGTAAATAATTAAGGTTAGGAACTTGCCGAAATTGAATTAGAAAAAACTATACGTATATTCAGTTAATTTTTTTCGACATAATTAAAAACATCCTGATAACGAGGCTTAGTATTTCGTAACTCGCCACTAATTTCGAGTTAGATGTCGGGCCAATTGCGAACGAAATGAACTTTTCCTCGGAACAAGTCGTTCTTGTCGGGCGTTTTTCGCGGCAATTTTAATGGGACTGCGCATCTGCTCGTTCGCGGTGCACCATTGTCAAATTACGAGCGCGGCGGTTTGCGGCGACGAGTATGAAACTCTATGCGCCGAGTAACTTTTCGGATGGATATATTTTTCGCGAAGTCGTAACGCGCGGGAGGAAATCAAAGTTACTTTTGCGGTGTCGGGCGGAGGAAACTGTTACACGATAAAAGCACGGCAAGTTTCGGCCGGGACGAGA
The DNA here is from genome assembly GCA_022817645.1 of Ceratoteleas bidentatus. NCBI lineage: Eukaryota > Metazoa > Arthropoda > Insecta > Hymenoptera > Scelionidae > Ceratoteleas > Ceratoteleas bidentatus. The sequence continues at coordinate 4,502 of JABFPB010006051.1, read as the reverse complement.
CGTCTCGCGCGGCGAATGTTTTTCGTCGGCAAAGTTCGGCTTCTTACACGCGCGGCGAATCGGAATCGTCGGCTCTACAAATAAACGCGGCCCGGTCGTAAGGCGGCGCCATTAGCGAGGCTAATTGCATGGAAATTCGCGGTTTCGAGTAATTCGCTGTTTCCGCGGTTCGAGTGGATTGCGATTATTGATAAGCGCAAACTGTAATAAAGTAGGCGTGAATTGCGGCTGTAAAGTTTGCGCGAGTCTCTCATTAGCCGGCGGCTTAGGCGTGTCAGTTTAATTGCTAAAACTTACGCTGTGTTCCGCATAAAAATTGCCGCATCTTAATGGGAGTAGATATTAATGACGACATCGAGAAATTACAATTGGAAATCGTTTGGTGTTGTTTATAGTCTCCATTCTGGACTTGTCTGATACCGTTTTCCATGAATTTCCATATATATGGTAAATTTGTATGGACATTTTGTTTAATTTTATTTCAAAATCATAATTTCTAAGCCCTTTTTCCATTCGATATATTCATAGATCAGCCAGTAAAATTTATTCTTCCAGTAAAATTATTTAAAAAATATCTTGAGGAATTTTAAGGATAAAAATACAATTTTAAATAAAAATCTCCAATTAAAAACAAATTCCTTCAATTATAAAAAGAATTATCTACATCATTCCCGTTTTATCTAATGCAAACTTATGAAGAAGAAAAAAACTGATTGATTTTTGACTAGTCATTCAATTTCGCGTCGACCTTTCGTTGCACCGAAAAATCCGTAAATTGAGATACAATGTGAATTGATCTCGCGATTATGCGAAAGCACGGTTCGTTCATTGGAAACGAGTCCCCGCTTATGTACCCGCACGCAATCTTTGAACCAGCAGCGGCACCCCTGACGCCCGGCAAAATAAATTCACCGCCCATTCGAGGGGTCGCGTTTCGGGCGCACCGACAGCGCTCGCTTTTCAATGAAAACACTGTTTCTAATTTAAAAAGCACTAGGTTGCAGCGCGGTTGATGGAATCGATACCAAGTGACGCGCTGCTTTTATCTTTGATCTGCTGGAAGACTGCAATTTATTAATCAGGGGCGAAGTGATCGAACGGATTCTCTCTCGAGGAAGTCGCACTACCATTAATGCACCTGATTCCGATTCTCATCAGAATCGAAAGCTTGCCCGGAACTAACGCACTGTCTCGAATTAATTCCGCTTTCCAATTCGAAAAGCGTCTTTCAACGCATTCAAAATCCTCGCATCCTAAACCTCTCAAACGTTCCACTTCAGAAGGCAACTCCTCAGCTTCCCTCCAGGACAATTTATAACAATCTTCCAATCTCGCTCCAGACCCCGAATTCGCAAAGCCGTTTCACGGTGCAACTTTGGGAATCATAGTCGCAGGTCGATGTCGCGAGGAAAAATTAACAACGCAACAATCCTCGGAGCCTTCGTCCATTTATCTCCGGGCGACTCGAAAACTGAAATGTCCGGGACAAAATCGACGCGGCCCGAGGTATCATTGTCCCGGAATAAGTGACAACGTTTCCTTTGGCCATTCTCTCGTGAAATCTCCGAAAGCTTTTCGAATAAATGCTCGGGAAGAACGGCGAAGGGTCAGCCACGTTATCGTTACAATGCAAACCACCTAACGAACCGTCCCTTTCGTACTCAGACTCCCGCAGTATTCATCCTAAACGGATTTGGCTTCATTAACCACCCTTGCAGTCACCCTCAGGATTTCTTGGACACGTAACTATGGCAACAGCGGTAAAGGCAATCAGTATGGCGCGGAATTAACGCTATTCCACCCCAAGACGCCGCTATCGCCTAAGTAAACGCGAAATAAATCAAAGATTTATTTACCTCGGATTTCGACTCGGGTTTGCTAGGGGGGCGGTGCGTTCCTACTACAAATTAACACGTACGCTTCTTGAAACTTGTATTTGCCAGGCAAAAATTATGGTAAATCGACAGCAAACCTGATTCGTCAACAGATCTAGCTTACATTCTAACCTAAAGTCAATTTCACGTCAAAGGTCTTCTTTCATCTGATAAAACACCTCCAAATATTAAAATTCGTACCCCGAAAAACTGATTCGAAGGATTTTTTTAATTTTTGGGATACCTTTTTGTTAGTGGCGCATTCTGAGCATGCGCAGTCGCCTCCCAATCGGAAGGCAGACTTCTCCATTTTTAAATTTAAAAGGGTTAGGGTCGCGAACGAGGGGTTGGTTTCGACGTCGGCACGCAACAAAGCGGCACATGCGCGAGGCGTATGCAAAGCACGCGGCGGCTAGGCACCGGCAGCCAATGATAATCCTTTAAAGCGCTCGAGCGAGCGAGTTCCCAAACCAACCGGCTGACAGTAGGACCCTTATCAAAGGGGAGCACGGTTGAGACTTAAAAAATGACGCATGGCCACCACCAATCACGCCGCGGGAGGCAACCGGACCCTCTGATTGAGACGATCCTCCTCCATATCACTCGATTGATATATATACGCGTGTTAAGACTTCTGGATATATTTTCGTGGTTATGTAATAAAGTGGCGGGAAATGGTACACTCGAGTCGTTCATTAATCATTCGGGCTTGCGCTTTATGGTTTCGAGTAAAAAATCCGCTTTCGGTGAAATATCGCTGAGGAGTTGTTAGGCGCATAACCCTTAGTGTTTTCCTTCTTTTGAACAATTGATTTCTTTGTACTGTTACGCTGAGAAAAATAATCGTTGAAAAATTACAAATTTTATGTGAAAAAGTACTGAACAGTACTGTAAACTTGGGAAAAAATTATTAAACATCGATTCTTAACCTTAAGTTTCAAGTTTTGGGTAATATTTTTTTAAGTTTGCCTTTTAGATATTTCTCGATTATCTTGTGGTTTACATTGCTGGAATTAGTAATATTTGATATTTTGGAAATGTTAATATGGACAAACAGTTTTTACTGTTCAGAATCGTTATTCGAATCCTTTATTTTCTAATACTTCGAATGCAGTAACATTTCCTATACTGTATAACTATCCACATCTTTACCATATCAATAATGGTCACAGTTGCGTCTCGTCTTCACGAATTATTTTTCTCCAGCTCTTCCACCCCTAACATCCCTTCCGCAACGTTTCAACAAAACCCTTAACACCCCTTCGCAATCATTTTAACAATTAACCCGGAAACTAAATTAATCTCGCGCGATCGTTAAATACGCAAGAACGCGGGGCGAGGGGGCGCCACGTCTGCGGCGAGCTTCGGTCGCTGTGTAGTTGCTGTCCATTTCTTCCTTCTTTTAATCTTACTTCCCGCAAACAGGCAGCCAGGCGTTAATTCAGCGGCATTGATTGCCACGCGAATCCCCGCCCAGCCCCCCAGCCCCCTCCCCTGCTCCTTTTTTTGCCCTCGCCGTTCTGCACGTAGATTTCCTTTTCGTCCAAATCTCCTTTCTGAGCTCTCGCCGAAGTTCCATGCTCAATCGCCGCAATAACCGCAAAATAATCGAGTTTGCGCGCAAATAAAAGTTCGCCCGGCTCTTTATCGACCGGGACTTTTAATTTGCGGAATAAGAATCGCAGGGAGATGGACCGCGGACGCACGCCGGAGGTGAACATAATTCGCGGACGACGCTGAGGGACAAAGGGTGGTCCGGGGACTGGGGGCAGGGGGGTGAAGGCAGGGTGACTCGAGGGTCGAGTGTGGGGTCAATATCTATAATAAAGCTCGTCCTATCTCGGGTTCGCGCGGATGCCCGGCGTCGTAAAAAGGGAGACATTACTTAAGAACGGATTACGAGGGTGAAATCGCAGGCGATGACCGGCGGCGATACGCGCGGCGAAACGCTCGAGCTTTCATTTGTTTATTCAGATCGAAGGAGCGCCGCGTACCTGCGGGAACTCGGCAAGATGGAGTCGTAAAAATTTTATTGCAGGGAGGGACGGCGCATTTTGGCGCAAAGTAACGGCGGATGGGAGAAATTAGATGACCTGGTGGGAAATCTGGTTGCACATTGTGGAATTACATTATGGGTATGGTTACAAAAAATGGTGTAACTTTATATGCAGAAGTATAATCGAACTGGAGGGTTGTGGTTTGTTAATGGTAAGCTTGATGGAAAATGAGTAGTTTGCAAGTTGACTAAAGAGTATCTCACCTAAAGTCAAAATGGAGAGAAAGGTTTGGAATTTTGAGGAATCGCTCCTTGAACTAGAATTTTATGTGACTTTTTCAATTTTTTTCAAATTGCAACGTAACATACGCTCTTATGGATATGACATATTTTCAAGCATGTTTTGTAATACGATGCTAAAAAACGAAGTAGAAAAATCACAAATTTTATCAACTTTTTAAATCGACTAGATTAATGTAAGGCGCGCTCCGCGCGCCCAAGATGATCTACTTATATCCAGAATCCTTCAAATAATATAAACAGTTTTTGTTTAATTTCTTTTTGTTTGATTAATAATTTTATATTTTGTTTTTTTAAATATTCTTTAAACACGTTATTCATACTTTGTATTG
>JABFPB010006050.1:0-12508 GCA_022817645.1 Ceratoteleas bidentatus | reverse complement strand
AATTGTTTGTTCGCAATAAAAAAATTTGGTAATAAACTAGAAGAATAGACCTTTCCAACGTCCTAATTGCTTTCTTCTTACGACTTTTACTTTTCGAGAAAATAAATCCTAAAAAAACACCTAAAAATCACGGCCGTGACTGCCCGTAACCCCTTAAGGTGATGTTTCATGTACCCGATTCCTACATTACCGGCATTCAGTGTTTTGCAGGAAGTTAATTTGAACATTTCAAAATCTATATTATATATAATAAATTGATTAAATCTATTGATTTAATCAATTCCTCGGATAAACGAGGAACATATTGCCAACATTTGATGAATATCTGTGATTGTTATTCGCAGTTAGGAAACGCCTTTTTGTCTAACAGTTTAGGGTTAGATATTTTTCATACCGTTTAGTTCTAGTGCGTTCCCTCACTACGACTTCAAAATTTAACCAATGATGTTTAAATTGTACGGAAATATTCCTTGTTGAACATATTAGGCAAAGATCGGATCGCCCATATAAAATTTGGACAAAAATTTTTAGACAAAATAAATTTGGACTTTAATAAATTTAAAATTGGACATATAAATTTGAGACAAAACAATTGGCCAAATAAAAATTGGACAAATAATAATTAGAAAATAAAAATTGGACATTTAAAGTTGGACATATAAATTTGCGACAAATAAAAAAGGGACACATAAAAATTGGACAAATAAACATTGGACATTTAAAATTTGATATATAAATTTGAGCCAAATAAAAATTGGCCAAATGAAAATTGGACAAATAATTTCGAGACAAATAAAAATTAGATAAATAAAAATTGGACAAATAGAAATTGGACAATTAAAAATTGAGGTTAAGCGAACCATTGTTGTGTATACTGTCACCATAACTGTGGTAACTTTTACCACAATTGTGGTAATCTTTATCAGACTTCATAGCTGTCCACATGTTAACTATCGATTGTGGTAATAGTTACCGCAATTGTGGCTGTCTTCACGAATTATTTTTCTCCGTGATACACAACTATGTCGAAACCTTGTCTCGTTTTTGGAATTCTGATAGCAATGTTGTCATCGTATGTAAGTGGAAATATATAACGAAATACGGACTTTAAATTGCACTATTTCATATTTACAAAATACCCATCAATAAATAATAACGCGATGAATAAAATATCTATTTTCAATATTCCCTGTTATGCAGTATCTTTAGTATGGAATATCTCTTACAAGAAATCTTAAACATCTATGAAAACATGTTGACATCCTTTAACCGAACTGCATTAATAAAGAAATGACGGAACTACCCAAAAATTATTCAAACACAGCCAACGAAATGAGTGAGCTGATCGATCATTGTCCGACAACAAAATCCTGTTACAAGGACGTAATTACTTAGACCGAACAAATCAAGAAAAAGACACGTGACGATCTGATGAGCACAAATCGAACAGACCATACTGATGCTGAACGAGAATTAATATTGTCAGAAATGTTCCTTTAAAAATTCACCCAATCATGCAACTCGAGGAAAATGCCGATTTTCAGACAAGAATACGATTAGCTTAATTCGATTTCGCGGAAGTCAATACGAAAACCGCTGAAATACTGGAGAAGTACATCGACGAGTTGGTGAAAACGAAGGTACCAGTGACGAGGAATTAGAAAATTTGAGCAACCATATGGAGACATTTATGAAAATTGAGGTTGATAGTGCGAAAAAAATGCTTTCGATGAACTGAAAAGTAAGCAATTAAATCGTTTACTTTCCAGTTCATCGAAAGCACTTTTTCAGTTCATCAACCACAATTGTGGTTGAGACAGAGTTGAAGAAAGAACTAGAAACAGTTGATTTTGTCAGTGAGAAGTGTAAGGAAGCAGTTGAAGATTTACAGAGGAATAAAATGTTTACGGGGGGAATGACGCGAACACAGTTGACTATTTATGCAATAAAGGTCCATACAAATTGTATTATTATAATTTCTTAATACTTACACAACAGTCCAACGAAACGAGTTGTACGTAATAATTAATCGGTATAACAAAATAATATGTAATTTTATTCGGAGAAGCTAATAATGACAGTGAGACCGAATTAATAGCGTTTAGTTTTTATCAAATACAGCAGTATAAAATTAAACGATACTTATTTCATATTTTCATTCTGAACAGAGTGAAGACTTTAAGCGATGAAGACTATTTGCTGTTTCCTGATTGTGACTTTGGTAGCGTATGTATTTAATTTTATCTACAAATATTCATCAAACAGCTACAACAACAATTGCTCATTCAATATTATTTTCTTTAGGATTTGCCATGGATTTTCACCAGCCGAAGAATTGATACCAAGTAACCATCATTTACAGATCCATTATTACAAATTGTCGACGCAATAATTTGACATTTGCATTCTATACATTGACATTTGATTTTCAACCATTTTTTTTTAATTTTCTGTTTCCACAATCAATCTTTCAGATAAGCTAGATCCATGGATGACTTATGACGAAACGGTCCAAACGTTAAAGGAAGCTGAACTTCAAGAACTTCTTGTTGATGCAGAAGAAATGTACAATCATGCCGATAACATGGCAAAATACATATATGAGCTAGTGGTTAAATCTATTAATCAGCTCCTGATGAGTCTGGAAACGGTATTGGACTTATTCAGTTCCACAGAAACTTGCGTGAACGACAGGTTCCCCGAAGGAGAAGAAAGTTTCCGGGCTAAATTCGACGAGATGAAGACGTTAGTCAGTCAACATCCCAAAACAGCGACTTGTTATACATATTTGCACAGCTGGATGGAAGACATTAAGAAAAACGCAAACGACGCACTAAATAATTACATAAGCGGAGATCTGCTTAAATCGAAAGGAGATATTGAACAAGTGAAAAATGTCTTAGATAACGCACGTGACGATATTCCGTCTATGGAAGCCGTGGAACAAGAAATTACGAAGGATCCCAAACTGCAGGAGGGAATGGATGAATTCAATGCTAAAATTTCGCAACATTTTAAAAATTATGTAAATGCCTTAATGAAACTAAAGGCTGGTGACACGTCTATGGAAACTATGAAACAATTTAGTCACTCTCAGGTTGAAATGTTCATTAAAGGGATTGATGACGTGAAAGTAAATGTGACAGAGGAAGTACGCAATGAAATCGAACGAGCTGAAGCAACAATGACCGAAGCATTGAACGGCCTTCGGGAATTGGACAATTGGTGTGATAGAACTGTTAATTCAATGCATACGGATAAGCTGTTAATGGAAACTTTCACGAGGATGGATTTGTCATCTATCGAAAAAATGGCGAATGCTGACATTTTTCATTCTATCAATAATGGTAAGCATTTACTTATAAAGGTTCGTATGGTGCAGTAATAAATAACTTTAATGTAATATACAATTAAAAAAACGAAGTAATGAAAGTGAAAAAAAAAACAATTCGTTTTTTTATAAAGTTTTGTAATGCTACTTTTGACTTTCCTCAACTTTGTAATTGTATAACCTGTAATGAACTACATCAGCTCATTTTTCTATATTATCCTAATCGTTATTCGTTGCAGAAACTGTGGAACCACTGAAGTGCGATGAATACATTCCTTATTTTGGAATGAAACCATCAGAAATGTTTAGTTCAGTAAATTCAATCAATGACGATGTGGAAATGCATCTAGCAGGTATAAATGACGAAAACCAATATTACAAGAGATTTTACGTTAAAAAGTCTATAGAGGAAAAGAAGGATTACGTCCACGAAATCATGGAGTTGGTTGACCAGAAAGAATTTCTCGATCGCGAATATATAATTGATTATAGTCGTTACGTAGATGAGACTGAATATTATGAATTGAATTAAAGTATTGAAAGGTATTATTTTCTCAGTTATATTACTTAAACTTGACATCAAATTATTACAAAAATCTCTGAAATATAAAAGCTTTACATAACATCTATTAAAAATAATAAGACGTGCCAAAAAATATTGTTGGCACTAATTACATATCATTACGTAAATTAAAATGCAATTATTCAAAACACTAGCGTCAGAACGGACAAAATACGTTTACAACGTGTAATGAACAGGTCGGAGTATGTACAATTAGCTGATTTCATAAATAATTTACAAATTGTTGTTCATTATCGTTATCAATTCCTTCAACATCAATCCATGATACAAAAATACTCAAACTTCGTAATGCGTACGTTCATCTGTAACAAAAGTCAGACGATACCTACATTTCTTCCTCGCATCCTACCATTTAAAAGAACATAGACCAAGTTTGTCGAGCGCAAGGTGTCGGCGAACGAAAAATCATCCATCATCTTCGAGGTCATCTCACTTAGTGATGGACAGACGATACTTTGAAGTTTCGCTTTTCTTTAGGATACGTGGCTCAGAATTGATGAGTGCTTTTGACTAATTTATTATACACAGAAAGACCGCATAAAATGCATCGTGATTACCTCGAGATTCCGCATGGCCCCAATGTGCATCAATCCCTCGTCCCACGGCTCTGCCTTAATTTTCAAAATTGATCAATAAGTCCAAACCTAACTTTAATTTCTCGAATTTCTCTCCATAAATAGTCGATTTCGTTTCATTCATCGTTTGCTTCCATTGATAAAAAAAATCGCGTCTCGAAATGAAAACAAAACTTCGCTTTGACACTGAGCGAAATTTCGCCGTGAAACAATTGGTACTCGGACGAATTTCGCGAATCCAACCAAGGTAATCAACGAACTGTCCCGTCGGTGTTTTGGCGGAATAAAGAAATATAGCGAGCGACGGAAAACTAAGCTGACAGGAAGGAGGATGGCGTTTCTTTAAGAGCAAGGTTTTGTGAAGTCTGAGAAGAGCGAAGTCAGGCGGAGCCATTGAGACGCAGCGCTGCGGCACAAAGGGGCTACAATGCGGAGCGACACACAGATGGATTGTAAAACACAGAGATCCCGTGAAGATACTGTAACGCGGGCTACTGCGTCTGTTGTGAATGCTCAAGGCGCTTTGAAAAGTGGAAATAAATCGCCTTTAAACCGCTTCAGTATTTTTCGTCGAATTTCCAATCGCTCGTACGAGCCTCACGAAAACACGAAACACTATCCGGGGCTTTGTGCTTGTTGCGATAATCAAGTGCCGCGCGATCTTGTCGGGTATATCATCGCACTATGCTAAACAGCATGTAGACTTCCTGAAATTAGATTGAGAACATTTCAGTAACGCTTTTTTTCGTTGTTGAGCGAATAGGCAAAATGGAGTGGTGTTCCGAAAAAATAATTGAGAAAACAGTTTCGTAGAGTATAGTTCGTAAATTTTGATACTGATTAATTACACATTTCAGTCAAATCTAAGATTGTTCACAATGGAATAGAAGTTTAGAGTTAGTTTGACATAAATTATTAATTCATTTTTGCTATTTTTTCTCAGCGCATAATATTTTACGGAAATAGATCAAAGAAATATTTAGGTTTTCATTTTGATGAAAACATCACTAGAAAAAATACAGCTGTGTAAATGTCTAATTTTTAGACGTTTAGGATTTTATGGTGTCTATTTCATAAAAAATGTTGGTATTAGCTATATCAATTGTTGTTTCACCATTTAAATTTTCTAATATAATATATAACAATATCATTAAATCGGCATATATATGACAAGTTGTGTGAAAACTTTTACGAACTCGTTTTCTCAATGTACCCTCAGCTTCAATAGAATGTCCCTTATACACTATGCCGTTTTTTACGAAAAGATTAACGTCGTTTTTTCTCGTTGCATTTGATCTAAATAAATGTAACTATTTTTGTAACTTACCCAATTACGAGAAAGAGTGACGCTCTCCCGGTGGAAGAGCTTTTGTCCCGACGATCCGACTAATCCAGCGCGTCTATGATAATGTATGAACTACTTTACGGGCCGGCAAGCTGCAATCCAATGTTTGCGTCGAGCACCGTATTTTCTGCTCACCTCGTCGCATAATCTTCTTAGAGCGGGCCGGGTAGTCATATTATTGTTTGAAATGAGCCACTCGAGGAGATACACCTGGAAACGCGGAAATATTTCAATTAACCGAGGCCACGCGCAATCGCAAATTTGCACTAACAAATTCTGCGATTCGATTTGCAGCTCGGCACAAAATCGACGCCAAGCTATAATTGCTCCTGCCACTGTAGCAAAACGAATTTGCAAAAATCGCGTGACGCATTGCGGAGATCGCTACGTACAAAACGCAATTGCGCATTGCAATACCCCGGCGAGTCATTTCGCAATATTTTGCAAGGGATATTGTAAGTTGCTGTAATATATAGTATATCATGGTGTCGCTTTACGAAACCGCTTCGCACTGCACGGTTCTGTACAATAGCTGTGAAGGATAACCAACTTGAAAGTATTACAAGATTCTTTTTCAACTACATCAATTCTTCCATCCAACGATTTTTGAGACGAGCTCTTTTGTCGAAATCAACATTCTTTTTTTCGTAGTTTTAATCCGTTATTTTTGTAACTTCGACAAAGCAACTTTGCAAAAGTAATTCTTTGAAAATAATTCCACTTGGCATATTCGTAACCAACGAGAAATAAAGTGTGCAAATAAACGACGTCGAGCAAATTACACATCGGGATTGGAATCGTTCTGTAAAGGGCCTCGCAAGGTACACTCGCTTTTCTGCCATTGTTCTGGGACGACAGGTGAACGCGTTCCCGGGAAGAATGGCTCGCTTTTTGCGCCAATATTGCGCGCGTAAATTTTCGCCTCCGATGGGCCCGCGTCGCCTTGATTTACGCAATGATCGCCTTTGGGATGCGGGTCACTAATCCCCTTAAACTACGTCAGCAAATATGTGTACGTGCAAGGCGCGTCGCGCATTAATGCGCGAGCAACGCGGTATATTATTATTACCACGCGGATTCAAATAAAACTATCGATTTTATCCAGTTATTTATGAATAGGCCATGCCTTTCGCGCGGAAAAATTGCATGAGGAATGTGGCTACGGATCCAAAACAATAATCGTAATTTATTTCGATTCGCTTTTTTTCGTCAGCCTCTCATACTGACAAGTTTATAACAAGGTTTTCTTGCGCATCGGATGATGAGTTAATTGGTTTCATTAACGATTCGTAATTGAGAATGGCTTACTTACTTTTCACTTCTACAACCTTTAATAGTAAAAGATTAGATTATAAAAGTGTGAATTTGAGGTTATGTCGACTCGGAAATATGTTTCGTTTTCCTTAATCGCGGAACCTGATGTCCTGGACGAATCGTTGAACCCGAGGAAAGCCGTAAGAGGCGCTCATTCGAGGAAACCCAGTAAATAAAGGGCCCGCGAAATGAAAAGGCCTAATCCCGGCGTATTGACACGTTCGAGAAACCGCGCGGCCGGTTTTCACCCGAAAACAGTGTGCGGCGATAAATAAATCAAGCCGGGCGAAGGAGCCCATCGACTCGTTACGATTTCTCCGGCGAGTTCATAAAACACCTAGTTTACAATGGCATCTAACTAGGCGTGGTAGCTTATACGTTTTGAGTAGGGTCACCAGGTATATCAGGTAGTTTATACGCGTCCGCCGACCTGTGCGTATACACGGCCACTCGCAGGGGCTCCTTCTCGGTAATATCCTCTGACAAGTTGATGCTTCGCTACGAACACGCCGTGCCCCGAGGACCGTCAAGGACTCGTGTCACGACAATGTCGTCTTTATTTTCGGCACTGAGGCGGTCGCGACCCACGTTTGTTTCTGCGTCGTGAGACGAGTGGAAAGGAAATGTTTCTCAGGGAAAACATGTATTGGAAATAAAGTTTTGTGTATTATAAAAAGTGCTTATTTAGTAGCCTAAAAATGTCTCACATAGTCAACATATTAAGGGGGTATTCGGGTTTGAAATTTGTAAGTTATTAGTGGAAACAATAACGAGAAATAAATAAATATATACCCAGATGACTGGGTATAACCCAGTTTCAGTCAGACTGAAATTCTTTGAATTTCACAATGAACACAGTGAGCTCACAGCGAGTTTACATGTGGCTCACAAATAGCTCACAGATGGCTCACTTTTGCCTTATAATTTGAGTGATTTGTGAGTTTACCGAATTTTTGTCTGAAAGCTCCGTCTGAATATGCCGTGAGCTCATTGTAAGTGTAAATAATTTTCTAGAAAAGAAAAGAAAACTTCCACGATAGAGACTTGAACCCAGGACTCCGAGTTTTTAGTCGAGTGTCTTCTCCACTGAGCATTCCGACACTTATGATCTAAGTTGATTAATTGCTAACACTGATTGTAATACACAAAAATCACATGTTTTTTTCGTAATTCGAATTAATAAATAAACGTCGTAGACTGTAAGTATCGCAATGGCTCAGTGGAAACTCGACTGGAAACTCGGAGTCTTGGATTCAAATCACAATCGTGGAAGTTTTCTGTTATTTTCTAGACAATTATCTTCACTGACAATGAGCTTACGGCAAATTCGCACGGAGCTTACAGACAAAAATTGGGTAAACTCACAAATCACTCAAATTGTGAGGCAAAAGGGATCCACTAGTGAGCCATCTGCGAGCAACATGTGAACCACATGTTAACTTACTCCAATCTCACTGTGAGTTCATTCTGAAATACAATGTTGACTGGTTATGAAGTAAATAGAGGCTATCAATCAGTTTTACATAACTGAACAATTCGTAATGTCAAACTCGGCTTTAATGTTCACATTTACACGGAATCAAAACAACATCATTGACTCTGCTTGACAATAAAATTGTGTACTCTAGCACACTTTACTTTGGACAGTGGGTTGTGTACACTCTTAATAATTAGTATTAAACGCAATTCATAACTGCTACAGTAGAGTCGAAAATCTACTTGAAACTTTTATCTTTCATCTATTTGTGACAAATAGAAAATCTATTACCATGACGTACGGGGAAACATAATCTATTTTCCGTGTTATAGATTATTATAGGTATGACAATTAGAATTGATTCAAATATTATCGCTTCAAGTAGACTCATTATTCAACAAAAATAGTACTTTTTTAAGAGTGTAATATGTCTAGAGCAGACAAGATATTGTCTGTTCTTTTTCTCAGTGCGCGATTGATATTAAACTAAAGAGCTCAATACCAATGAAAGGATCTTGGATAAAAGATTCTTTAATTTAATCAATTTTATCGAAATAAATGAAAATTTGATCGATTCATAAACTCGTATTAACTCGGTCTGATAGGGATGACATCTCCGATTTGACCAACTAATGAGTTATGCATATTTACATAACTACAGATGTATCAATGTAAACAGAAATAAGGGTGCGACTACAGTGAAGCAAAATTTGAATGCTTTATCTTTTTTATACACATTACACTGCATAAATCGGAATCCCAATATAATCGGTTAAATAATTCTTAGGTGTCTTTGGGATATTCGTCTAATTTATATATGTGGATTGTTTGAATAGTTATTCATAAAATAAAATAACCTATTTATCAAATTCAAACTATTTATTTATTTTATATCTAAAATTATTTAACTTTTTATTGTGGCAGAAAGTAACGCAACGTTCAATTGATCGTTTTCGATCAGATTTAAATATAAGCACATTTGTTTACATTTTTATATAATCATGATCTATTTTTTAGAAAGAAAATCATTAAAACCTGATCGAAAATGGATGAACAACAAAATTTCAGGATGAACAACAATTCAGAAAAATTTTGCCAAATTTTGTTTACTTGGACAAACTTTAAAAAAAGGCTAGCTTTATCTCAGAAAAGTTGCTTGGTAGAAAGTAATTACTATCTACATTTTTTCTAGAAATTACTTTTCAGATCCAACTAAACACATTTTCAAATTTTCAAATTATAGATAAAAAACAGAAAAAACAAAAAAACTTTTCTTTTTAAATCTTATTATTTTATTTTTAAAAAATTATCTTTTAACAAAAAACATTATCCGAATAATTCTCAGTACCGATAACTTTATACAAATGTAACAGGTGTAGCTAAAGACATCACTGTCGTGACTCAAAAACTACTTTAGAGTAATGATTGCAACTGCTTTTGCAATAATCATACCATTTGACTGCACTTTCTAATCTAATTAAATAAATACTACAACTGTGACTGTATCGAATCAAATTAAATAGTGTTATAAGTGTACGCTATATTATTCAAAACAAAAAAAATCATAAGTTTACACAACCATTCTTCTCTCTCCCTCCCTTCCCTTCTTTCTCTTTCTGCAGCTACTAATATTTAACCACTTTTGCGTAATAAACCATCCATTGCTACCGATCCTGCCGCACGTTTGCCTTCAGTCGTAACGTTGGTGAGGAAGTCAAAGATCTTGTTTGCACAAGGATCCCACAATGGGAGTCATCCGAAAGCACAACAGTCGGGTCTCGGCGCGCAAATAAAAGAAACAAACGGGTCCGGGGAGCGATACCCTTGATTCCTGTGCAAACAGTGAAATAAGCGCTAAACTGCTCGTTTGCGGCGGCGTTACTCGAAAAAGTCGATACCTTGCCCCCGGCGTCCGCGCGCGGCAAGACGCACGTGCACCGCAGCTTCGGACGTACATATATCTGCGATGTAAACGCGGGTATCCTTGCACGTGGCTTATCCGAAGCGTGCAATATCACGCGCTTATATTGGAACGGCGATCGGAGCGCGCGGCGCCGTACGTGAGATGGGGTAGGTGCAATGTGGTAGTGCGCGCAACCCGGATTTATGCGCGTACAGTGACACCGCTGGCCGCCTAGTAAGTTAAACCCACGGATTAATCATGGTTTCTCAACTGCGCCGTGCGTTTCGTTAGGTACGTTTATGGGGCGAGGTGGAATCTTGATTGAGAAACATTTTTAGGACTGCGTGGTCTGAAGATGGGTGCTTGAGGAATGGGTGCATTAGAAAGACGTTCAATTGAAAAATTGTGAATGGCTTTTCAAGATGATTAAAGAGGAAGATTGATGCGTTAATTGAGGTAATGGATTTGTACAGTGTTTTAACGAAGAATGTTGAATAGGAGGTAAACTGTAAATAGTTCGGTCGCCTGAAATCTAAAAAATGATCATTTTACCTTAAGAATATATTCCGATAAAGTCATCCATGTGCCGAAACAATTATTTCCACTGGCAGTCAGACGATTTGTATATTCATAACCTCACTTCCGATCGTGGAAGCCAGAATCCAGATACAGTAACTGGAATTCCTCTCGCGCGATATTTGATCGGATTTTCCGGATATGGCTGCCGGATTCCGTACACGGTAACTGGATATTTTTTAAAATGTGATGAAATACGTTGAATTTTGTCTGATACCTACGTTATTTAACAGAATAAGTGTTTCTAATTTTATTAAAAAGTGTACTTTTAACACAGCTCCCTTGCGGAGAATGTTTAGTTTTTTTTTCACATGAACGTTGCGTTGAAATGCCAAAAAAAACTATCATACGTAAAGCTGACATCATAAATGCATGCAGTGATTTCAGTGATTTATTTTAACAATTAGGTCACACATATTTCGAACTTTGCTTAGGACAAAATTCCATGTAAATGTAGCAACAAGCGACTATATGACATTCATAAGAAATGTTTAAGCAAAAAAAATTAAGTAAACAATAATGATATTCTTTTAAACTGTAAAAATTAGTGTTTTCAAATGTTTCGTGTAGTCAGTTTCTTGAAAAATAATTTAATTTAATACATTATATTAAGTTGAAAAATGTGTTGTGCAAAGTATCAAATTTACAATTACATTAATTGTAAACCGACGTTATCAGTAATACGGTCAACTGCATCAAATATTTTGATAACTATTAGGCATAGACATGACTATATATTGTAAATATTAGTCAGAAAAATTACCATTATCTTTAAACAACTGTACATTTTTTAATTCAACAATTGTAACTCCCATTCAAGGTGGATAGAAAGTTGATAAAATAAGCATTTATATGTCCAAAACAGGCATTAAAAGAAAATACAAAATCATAATAACCTAAGCGGTTTTACATTATAAAAAAAAATTGCATTGCTTATGTCTTATATCCATGGTTCCGAAGAAGAAGTACAGTTCAAATTGGCAATGAAGAATAAACGAAATCGGCTTTAAAATTGGGATGAAAAAAATATCCTCAATCAAGACTCGATCTCGAGCCTCCGAGTCACAAGTCCAGTATCTTAACCACAAGACTACGATCCAATTTGTAAGTAACTACCTTATTTTAAATATAACTCGTCGAGAATTTGCCTCATGATAAGTGATGTATGTAATACATTAGTTTCTTTCATATGGCATCGTGGTCTTGTGGTTAAGATACTGGACTTGTAACTCGGAGGCTCGAGATCGAGTCTTGATTGTGAATGTTTTTTTTCACTCAAATTTTAACGCCGATTTCGTTTAAGCGTAATTTGTATGTAAAAACGGTGACAATACCCGGCCTGAAATATATACCTTTCGTATAAAAATACCGCACAGAAATACATCGCGTTAAATATGTCTTTGA
>JABFPB010006049.1:0-12506 GCA_022817645.1 Ceratoteleas bidentatus | reverse complement strand
CTCACTGCGATCTGCAAACTTGAACCAAAATCTGTGAAATTACACCAACATGTGTAAAATTACACCATTAGCGGTGTGATTTTACACCACTAGTGGTGTAAGAGTTGGGTACTTTTACACGGTTTTTTCTCAGTGCAGACATTTTTAGAGTTTTTCGGAGTATTTATTTCTACAAGGGTCGTATTTTGTAACGTTAAATGTTAGCAATACAAGATACTTCTCTACCACGAAACGCTGAAACTTCGGGATACAAGCTACTGTTAGATCGCGTAACTCTGCAGTTTCGAAGTTACAGTTCGAAACTGCAGAGTTACTAATTGTTACAATTTGCGAAACACAATAAACTTAACCTCAAAATAACAAAATTCACAAAATGGTCTTCGCTAAACAACAACAAACAAAACAAACACCACAAACCTATTTTTTTTTGTTTGCCCCTAAAGGTGCGTTTCCATGCGCATCTGCGTCAAAAAAAGGAGCCAGCGATGATGCCGTTGCGTTGCCGCTAATCGATGAAAAAATGTATATAATCACTGACTATTGGCATGTTCTGCTTGCTGGGTTATTTGGTTCCTATCCACTCTGTCCTTTTTGCTCTTAATGCGAGTTTCATTTAAAACAGAGTGGTTAGGAATGTATTCTGAATATTCAGAATACATTCTGAACATTCAGAATACATTCTGAATGTTCAGAATACATTCCTAATGGAATGTACATTCAGAATACATTCCTAATGGAATGTATTTTGAATGTTCAGAAACATTCCTAACCACTCTGTTTTAAGAGTGGTTAAGGAGAAAGTACTTACAGCGCCACCTGGAACTTCAGGTATATAAATAGGTAACCTTAACGCTCACACTCATAACTGTTAAATACACTTCTAGTGACGCACATCAATAAGGACAGTGCAGTGACGCATTTTTTGTGCATTCAAAACAAGTTTTTTTTCGTCCGAGTACCATTAAAATGGATTCGTTTCAAGTGAAAATGAACGAGAGGATGAAGAAACTGAAGGAACTCCATTTAAAAAGGGTAAGTTGAGTATTTCAGAAGTTTAATCAACCGTATATTTCGTTCAGATATTTCAGAGGTAAAAATATCTCAAAGTCAACATTCTGGACATCATTATTGTAAAAATCTATCACGTTAACATTCTTGCAACTAATTAGTGAATATAGTAATGAAGTTAGAATACAAAATCTATCTGAATACCTAACCTAAATTGTTTGTAATCATACATTGTACCAGTTATTCATTATGTTGATATTCAACCACGGTTATTTGTTTCTCTATTAGAATGAAGCAAGGGCGAAAAATCACCAAGAGGTCCTAGAAGAAGATAGGAAAAATAAATTACCTACTAACTGGGAAGCTCGACAAAGAAAAGCTGAATGGATGACGCAGGATGAAGCAGCAAGAAAAGCTGCTGAAGAAAAAGTAAGTGTTATTTGAAACTCTGTTAATTAATTTTCAGGTTAAACTCGACTTTACAGCCAATCCCGCAGTCTGTTTCCTTCTGTCGCTTGTTTGTTATCCTTGTCAGTTTTTAAAAATTGGCCATAGAGTCAAGTTTTACCCTTCAATCTAAAAATAGGATTACTATGTAGTATATTTCACATACATAAAATATGTAGTTTCAAAATTACTCAAAAAAATCATCTTAATTTATAAGCCAATATTGCCATTTGGCATGTAATAAATATTTTCAAATAATTCTGCCAAATTATTCTTATTGCCTTTAATTAAAGCTAAAACTTCATGTATCAACAATCCTTCCTTCATATTATTTCCTTTTTACAATATTTATTATTTATTATTGTTAAATGGAATAATACTAATTTATTTGTAAGGAATAATAATTTATTATATAATACAAACAGATATCAATACAAAATAAATTTTAACACACTATTTGTTTGCAGGGAGAAGATTATGACAGAAAGAAGCTTCTTACTGTCAGTGCTGTAGAAGCAGAAAGGCTTTCTAGGCATACTAAACGAAAAAATCCAGATGAAGGTTTTGCTGATTATGAACAAGCTACAAAAAGACAGTATGATCGGCTAGTGAAAAACATAAAACCAAATATGGAACATTATGAAGAGGCTAAGGAAAAGTTAGGAGATGCCTTCTATGGAAGCAGGAAAACCATTCTTCATGGTTTACATGTGGATAAAAAAGAAGCTGTGGACAAAATGGTCGAGGACTTAGAAAAACAGTAAGTATCATGTGGCATGATTTAAAAATAAATACTTTTTTATTGTTTCTTGCACAATATGTTACAAAACCTTTTTCTTTCTTCTTTCAGAATCTCAAAACGAGAGAAATACTCCCGACGAAGAATGCATAATGATGATGCTGACATTGACTACATCAATGAAAGAAACGCGAAATTCAATCAGAAATTGGAACGTTTCTATGGAGAACACACCAGAGAAATTAAACAAAACTTGGAACGCGGAACTGCAATTTAAATAAAATAAGACTGTATTTACAATATTGTTATTGGATTGTATAAGATAGGCTTTATATATTGTGATCTGTAACTTAGGAGTATGTTACAATATATACTATTCGTTATAGTGCCTAGAAGATATAGTTACATTGATTGATAGTTCAATTGATAATTAGATTTAATCAAATCATGTAACTATTTTTGTATAATAAACAGAGTTATAACCATTATACATTTTCTTTTTATTTATTAGTTCTAATGTAAATAACAAAAATTCTTAAGAGTAATATAAACTGCTGCATTCTAAACATTTGCTAACAATTTATTTCGTGACAATATAATCCACTTTATAGCACACTTGATAAAGACCTTTGTCATTAATAGACCGCAGATCATATGCAAACGCATATTTTTATTCAACTAAATACGTTGTTTAGTCTGTTACAAAAATGCATAGGAAAATGTTCATAATTCGCATTTTTGCTTTTTTTGCATATTGCATAAAAGTTTGCATATTATCGTATGTCATTAGAAATAATTTCTGTAATTAAAAACAATCTTTCAATCTGAACTTCTTACTACTTAAAATTAAAGAAAACTGCTTATTATCCGCAGTCTAGTCATTCACAATAAGAAAATTGTCTAGGGAGCGATAAATACAATAAAATCCATCAGTATGTAACAACATTGTTTGACAAGACAAAATCCTCTTGAAACTCTCATAAAACTAGAATTAAATACTTTACAAAAATACAATATAGATAAAAGGTAACATCATTTCATCGTGCAACTTCTAACATTTCATTCAAGAAATTCTCTCTTTTATAAACCGAATAAATAACCCTAGCAAAAAAATGAAGTATATTCAAAATATATTCCAAAAATATTGTGAAAATTACAATATATTTGCATATTTTTGGAATATATTGGGAATGTATGTTTCTTATATGGCCAATATATTCCTTCTTTCACTAGGGAACTTCTTTGCTCTTTAACAGAATCAAAGACGTCATTTAGAAAATGTTAACATTAACATAGTAAGTAATTATTACTTAATACACAACCTTTTGTGAAAGAAACAATTCTACATTTTTTCTTTTCTCTTCTAAAAAGAGGTATCATGAACACTTTGACTGTCATTTATGAAAGCAAGATTGTCATAGCCCACAGACTGGTTGGACTTCGACTCTCTGTTTTCCAAACTTTGCGAACTCGTTGCAGACGAGATAACAGGCACGATTTTGTTCGAACAAGGCCAATCTGGATTGTTCCTTAAATCGCTTTCGATAATGAGATACTGTTTAGACGGTGTTTTGGACTTGTAATATTTCGGCTTAAGTTTCTCAATAACATATTCAACAAAAAAGCTCTCGTTGAGCCAGCATGTGAAAAAGTTACACAGTGCCAGTAGTAGTATCAGACCTCGCCAGTGATAGTCCGGAGGTACCATGAGTTGTAGCGCAGCCTGAACCCAGCCTGCAGGGATCATGGTGATATAAACGCAAATAAGTGTCGTAACGACAATCGAACACAGGAAGATGATATTGGTGTGGAATGCCTTGCGATAAGGCTTTCCCCGCGAATAAATTATGGCTATGATGATGTACTGGAAAATAGAGACGCAAAATACGGAATAGTTTTCGTAAGATTCGTAACTCGTCGTTTGTTTCATGACAAACGGTTTGAACCAGGGTTGTCCTGCAACTTTATGGAAGGCAGCCGCCTGCAAAAAATGGTACAAAAATAATATAATAAAACATATTTTGAATTAAGTATTGTAATATAAGGAGGTACGATTGCTGCTTAAATATAAAATTAAACTGTTTCGAATTAATGAATGTAAAAGTGTATGAACCTGAAATACTGCCATTAACAGAACATGGCTAGTGAGGGAAAACAATGGAGATAAGCCCAACAGACTGGTCATCGGTGGTTTCTTGTGGAGCTTATGTTTGTATGCCTCTGTTTTTCCGAATACTGACGCGAAGTTCATAATCAGACAGATGTCAATGAAAAGGTATTCAAGATCCGTGAGATTGGAGTCGATGGTGTACAAGATGGTCGCAGATAGGAACTCAGTGAGAGAGTACGTGACCATGAACTTGAAAATACCAAAAGAAGTAACCAGAGCCGCGCGACCTTCCTTAATTATTGTGGGAACACATGTTATGTCATTGATGCGAGACGTGAATGGACTTGCAACGCTGAAACATAGAAAACGGAATTGAAGATTATGTAAATTCTTTGTAAGAATGCTGTACGATAGTACAGACGTGCACAAATTGAAAAAAAAATTGGAAAAAATATCCGCTTATCAGAACAATTTATATTGAGTTAAGGGGAATAGTTTATGGACTACCTGGATTCTGCTTCAGATAGAGAGATTCCAACATGTGCTGCTCTCAATGCTCCACAATCATTAGCACCGTCTCCACACATGACTGAAAATAAGACATAGTATAACATTTAAACAATTACCAAGAGCAAGGATTTATAAGGATCTATATATGAATGATTGTAGAAATAAAATCTGTGAAAATCTCTGAAAAATTCCTTGGAAAGCTCTGAAAACCCTCTTAAATCCTCTAAAAACCTCTAAAAATTTGGATTACCAGATTTGTTTCAGAGAAAACTCTCAAATACTCTAAAAAGCATTATTGAGATTTTCACAGTTTTCTCTGAAAATCTCTGAAAAACTCTGATAGTTCCAATTTTTAGAGGTTTTCAGAGTTTTTCAGACTCTTTTTCAGAGTTTTTCAGACTCTTTTTCAGAGTTTTTATTTCTACCAGCAAACACGTACCAACGTAGTATCCGAGTTGCATCAATTCAACGACCAATTGTTTTTTCTGGTCGCTGGTCATTCGGGCGAATACAGCTCCACGAACGCAAATTCGTGGAAGAATGTCCGAATAATATTGGCGCAAGAGCTGCCACGTATGGCCTGAGACTACGAACTTGTATTTCCGGGTTCCAATGTTCCGTTCCACCGCCTCCAACGTCAGCTTCTTGTTTCGTCCATTCTATAACAACCGAAGCAGCCAATTAAAAAAATCCCTTAGGACTAACATGGAATAGTCCTAACGGTTTCTTGGCGGTTTCTGTCAGTATTGTTATATGCATCTAATGGTTCGTTAAAGTACCTTCTCTGCTGGAACATATTGCACGTTAAAATAAATCTTTGGTTTAGCATGTGGTGTTTCCGAAAGAACATTTACGTCTATCACAGTTTCGTCTGAGGCGAGAATGCCACATTCCTTAGCAACGCTAACAGCAGTTTGGATATTGTCACCTGAAAAGCAATTAAAAATGTAATTCAAAGAATTTGTACTCTCTACTGTATCTCTTATGTCTTTGTTCACCAAGGTTAGACTTTGCATGAATTAGTTAAAACCATTACCCGTTATCATGACAACGTTCAAATGAGCTTCCCGCAATTCCTTTATCACTGAAATTGTCGCAGGTTTCAAGCGATTCTCCAGGATAACCAGTCCTAAAAACTCCAAATCCTTTTCAACCGACTCTCGTCTCAGTTTGTGCAGCTAAACCGAAAGAGACACCCCATTTTAGACTCCAGAAAATAAGAACAACAATGTATTACAACGCATAAGCAAATTTACTTTATCCTCGTAATTGTTCGCAATCTTGGATCGTCCCATAGCGATCACTCGGTAACCCTGTTCAGTGTACTGGTGCAGCACGCTGATTACATCTTCGGGAATGGTTTCGGGCTTGCTGAGACTCATAATCATCTCAGGCGAACCTTTCGTGTAGAGCACGAAATCGTCGCGAGTCGACACTTTCGCTATCACAGACATTCTTTGCAACTGACTGGAAAATTGAAACTGTTGCAGTATCCCAATTGTCGGCACATTGTTCATGTTTTCAGTCAAATTATCTTTCGTGGCAGGTTTTACCACGATATGAGAAACCGACTCGTCTTCGTTTACGTCTTTTACTTCTGGCTCTTCCAGCACCCATCCTGTGCTTTCAAACATCTGCAGAAACGTAATGCAACCAGTTATAATCAGGTATCATTTGGAAATCCAAGAAGTTGTGCATTTAACCAAACTATATTAAAATTTGGTTAAATGTACAACTGCTATATCTTTGCAAACTTTGCAATTCTTGGATTCCTGGTAGGCACACTTGATGCAAATTTGGACAACAATTGTTTACCTTAACATCCAAAGGATCACCGATGATTTTTCCATCGATTATTGTCAGACTGTGGCACACCAACATGCCTTCGAATAATGGGTGGTTTTTAAGTTTTACCATGCATTGTTCCGGTGGTTGGAGGGTGCTGTTTTCACTGGGTACAACGCCCCATAAATCCAGGCCATCTTCTGTCAGCGTACCGGTCTACGCACAAATTGAATCATTCTAGACTCCAAAATATTATTCATATTCAATATGATATAGTGATTATGAATTTAATAAATTAAGTCTTTGAGATGTCTTATGACCCAGTATATAACTTCATAAAATATTTTGTTTCTGATCTAACACACCATCTAATAGAAGCAATTCTCCAAGAATAAGAAAGTTAAGTTCAATTGATTAATTCCTTACGCTTGTTGACTTAATCTCACCTTGTCAAAGCACACGAAATTGACGCTGCCAGCCACGCTTATGACTTTGTTATTGATACAATATATTTGTTCGTGCTTAAGTCGCGCTTGTGCATACAACTTTCCAACGGTTAATACAGTAGGTAAGGCTGGTGGGATCACGATGGTTATGATGTCCAAAGCTTTCACCGCAATGTCACTGGCTGTTATTCCTCTAGAGATCTGCCAATCAAACGTCAAATTATTCAATCACTTCCACTCAACAAATTATTCAGGCATTGAACAATTGAGAAGTCGATTTTCAAGGACGTCACCTTGCTGACAATGGTGTACGTGAATCCGCAAAGTGCTATGACACCAAGTATCCCCATATACTTGTAGGAATCGCGGTCAAACTTGTAGTCAATTGGAGGCGGGTAGAGTATCGCAGCCACCAAGGCGCCTTTCTTTGTCTGCAGTCCAGTTCGGATGACGCGTGCCTGTACGGGTTTATTCCCAAACTGTCTACGGGCGGAATTATTTATGTGACAAAAATTATTCAGTAGATCTAAATACATCTACTAAATTGTAGATGATAAATTTCTCAAACAAATTTATTTATTTCCTTTCAATTAATTGAAAGGAAGAAATACAAAAAATGTTAAAATGGCTTCAATGTGATTTTCATTGTTGCAGTAATTTCCCAATGTAATTAGTTATCAAGAATTCATTTTGAGCGCTAAAACAATAATTTGCAAGGAAACATTAAAATTGGGAGGTTCGAATCCATAAATTTTTGCGATTTATAAGTGATAGGACGCCAAGCTCGAATCTGATGAATATGCTAATTCCAGCTGTACCTGGTTTGTATAATAGTTGTACCACTGTACAGCGTGTGATGCGAGCACTCTTTGTCATCGTAGTAGTTATGCAATGGTCTTAATGGAGTTTTCGTAACCGGCACGGATTCACCTGAAATTATTCTGATCCTGTATATTCGTAAACCGGTATTTATACACTTTACTGTTATACACTACTTGATTCGAGCCTATGAATATGGTGTTTTGATGTTACTGACAAACTCGAAGTATTTTACAAGCTCAATTATAACTTTTTTAATCTGAGCCAAGCGAATTTAGTGTACTTTTACACTTATTCTACTATATTTTCTTGTTATACTTTTATTTCTTATATATATAACATATATTAGATATATTATTAATATTTATTAATTTATATATTCTAGTGAGTATATACAAGAAAAATAGCATTTTAAAAAGAATTCATTATGTAAACCACCTGGGATCTGACATGGGGATTAACAAAATGGCGTTTCTTTAAATCTTCATTTAAAAAAGTTCCGATTAATTATAACATATTAACGTTAAATTTGGGAAACTAAGGTATTGTCTGTATTTCGAATACTTCCGATCCAGAAGGCGTAATATTTCGGATTAATTTCAATACTTGAAACTGAATTTGATTTAGTTCTGATATTAGGAATTCGAAGAAGTTCACATTATGTCTTCCAAAAGACATAACATGAAAGATGCTGCTCAGAATCTAGAACGGTTCAACCTTACCAGTTAACATGGACTCATTGACGATGCAATTCCCTGTCAGTAGCACCGCGTCGCAAACTATGATCCCTCCGTATTTAGGTAATTCAATAATGTCCCCTGGTACTAAATCGGCGCTAGATATACTTTCGAAATCGCCGTCTTCTCGGAGCACATGGACGGTTTCAGTCATCGCCACAGTATTATGAAGTTTGATTTGGTTCTGAAATATTCGGTGTACAATTCAATGCATATTCAGCCATAAACGTGATTTTTATATAATTGCTTTACAAATGACATTAAAGCGATTCGTCAGACGTAAGTTACCACATTACTGTATTTTTAATTAATTTGGATAAAAAATTGATTTTATACGTGTAATAAAATCAATGAATTTTAGATATGCTTTTTGTTATAGCTTATTATTCATTAATTA
This sequence comes from Ceratoteleas bidentatus, assembly GCA_022817645.1. NCBI lineage: Eukaryota > Metazoa > Arthropoda > Insecta > Hymenoptera > Scelionidae > Ceratoteleas > Ceratoteleas bidentatus. Next base: position 3,508 of record JABFPB010006049.1, on the reverse strand, counting down.
AATTAATGAAAAAGCAACTCCGTGACTTTACCACTGACGTACCTTTCTCGTTTGGATTATGGAACTCGTGATGCCATAAATCGACATGCAAATAATCGCTCCGGTGTAATAGTAGTAATTTTCGGCTAACCATACCGCTAACGTGAAAATTTGGAATATGTAGTACGGATTGAGAAATTCCAATACGAGCAACAATCCGATACTTTGTATTGGCACAGATATTTCGTTGAAACCGTAAACAATGCGTCTGGAAATTGATGAAATTGTTTAATATCTGAAAAATGTCAGCATATCTCGCGTCGAACTCGACTGAGACAAATTCTACATGAATATTGGATACCATGATTCTAATATGTTAATGGAATAGAGAGGACAATATCTTAATTTAGAGTGTATTGGGAATCAATTCAGGTTTACCTTAAACATTGCTCTTCTTTGGATAGACCTTTGTTTTTTTCCTGGTTCAAATCCGAACATAGTACATGCACATCGAGTCCAATGAGCCGGGAAAATTCACATTTCTTTACATCCCAAATATAGCATTGCTTTTTGCACCAGAATGCTCTGTAGTTCGCTACGTGACATCGGGTCCCATTTTCTAAATTGATTGGCAAGCTTTTGTCTCGGATGGATTTGTTCAATTCCTCGTCTTTCTGAACGAAGGATCTGTTCGGTTCTATGCTGGTAAGATATCAAAATTAGCAAATGGAATATTTCTTGACAAAAAAATTAAGCCGAGTTTATCTACATTGAAATATAATACCTTAAATCCTTGGCAGATATAATTTTAATATCTTTGACGAAATAGGACTTGTAGTTCCCTTGATAATCATCCTGAAAATGACGTTGAAATGAATCATTTTGATCTTGCTTGATTACACTATAATGATGGGCTTTTCTTACAATTATTAATAATTTTGTAGCTCTACTTAAAGGACACTTTCTGTGCGTAGAAAATAGTAGTAGCTGGGGATACCAATGGTAAACCAATCTAACTAATCCTAAGGTTAAAACGAAGGACACGTATGTAAGGCATTGTCTGGTTAAACTCTTCTCATAGCCATATATGCGCTGGAAATTCATTAGTGATTAGAGAACGTTTCAATTGAGAGTTCCAATAACTTTTTATTGTGTAATAAAAAAGAGATGGGTCTCACTAAATCTTCTTCTTGAGTGGTGATGATTTTTTGTTGCACCGCTTCCAATTTGGAGTCATTTTTCAACCCTGCAGAAAGGAAATCATTTGAGACATATTAAAGGAAAAATTTACGTGTTTTGTGTGCACATTTTGTCGCAATTTTGTATATTAATATTTACCATTGGTATCGGTCATAACTTCTCCAAAGCACGTGCGAAACAGAAACACCTCCGTTCAATTCTATACGTGGAATTTAAACACTGTAAAAAATGTAAAAATTAAATTGTATTTTTATTACGGAAGTAAATTTTTTATTATATTTTATTATTAGAATATGTTAATAGATTATTATTTTGCAATGAAAATTATCACGTTATTTAATAATCCAATATAAATATAATACTTAAGATTGTTAGAAAATTAACACTTTTACAAAATTAATTTGTGTAAAGAAGATTTTGATACGAAGCATATCTTATTTACCTGTGTGTAAATACATTTTATGCAAAAATATGATTGGAGTACATTTTATATGAAAATAGTAAGTTGAATGTGAGATTAAAATAAATCTAATATTACTCATAGTTATATGTGATAATACAAAATAGTTAAAATCTATTTTATTCTAGAGACTTTATTTTCTGTCTACTTTATTTTTAAATCGAATACAAATTGTTCACCGAAGGAACCTAATGATTTAACATCACTGGTCTAGACGAAATAAAATTAATGTAAATTACTGCAACGCGCGTAAAAATTGGTTTAGGTAGGCGCGTGATTTTCGTTTCAATGTTATTTCAAAATATGATACATGTTCAAATTCAATTAATTAATTCATATTAATAACGTATGCAAATAATCACTGAACCGACAATAATTGTCATGTGATGCATTCATTTATAAACAATAAAAATTAATTTTGTATGACATATTATTAATATGTCATACAAATTTATTATTGATACCAAACTGGGTACGCTGATTATTTATACAGTTTATCTAAATTAAAAAATATTGTTTCTTATGAACAATCATTAACTGTCCATCGCGCCAAGTTTGAAATGAAAACATTTATTATTCTCAACTCCAATGCATTGTATTTATTACCTATAATAAAATGTTTTATATGAGATATTTCGGCAATCAATTGCAACAATAAAACTTTTTCCTTAAAATAGTTAAAATTGTAAGATTGAAATCGAGAGTTAGAGTTATAAAAACTTGTTTGCTCTCCATGCGTGTCTGTTGTAAAAACCTTAATGTTTGACTGATTTGCATTTTACTTTGTAGTTATTACTTTTTCGATGATGGGAAACTGTTATTCATCTAAATCGATAAATATTAATATCGTTTTTAGAATTAAATTAAGTTGAATGTAATTAAATGACATTAAATGGCAGATAGTAAGACTGCTTTCCTAACCGTCTAATTTTTGTAATGTATTTTGAAATGTAACAAAAATAAATGCAATATTTGCATAAAAAAAACTTTGAAGATCCTAAACCATATATCTCATTGGATATGTCAAGGTTCAAAATACAATCATTCTAGGAACATAGACATTTTAAAACAAACTTATTGCGACTTTCTTAATATTATTAAAGTAGGAAAATGTCAAACGCATATACCAGCTAATAAAAATGTATTCCAGTATACATTTTTCACGTCTGGAGCTGCTGGCGTGATAAATGAATCGACAATAATTTTAACGATCCACACATGAAATTGAAGGAAAAGATGATTTTATCGAGATAAACATGTTTTTAGCGTTAAACAATGTGTTCTATGCCTAAAGACTTGAAAGTTGATGATGTCACAAATGAAGATTGTTTTTCCTGCATCAGGAAATTGTCGAAGCGCAAATTCACCCTGACACCCGAATCAGCCTAGATTTCAACAATCCCGTTTTCTCTCCTCAAGCAAACAAATTTTCAAATCCGAGAACTCTCTTGACCTGTGATACTGTTGCTTTTTCCGCATCCCAGGATTTGCGTCTCTAGTCAATTGCTTCGAAAGTAGATTGTTTACTGAGTCTGCAGAACCAAATTACATCCACTCAATGTCAGATGAAAGGGGATCTATCCAGAATTGATAAAAAGCTTGACTGGATGTTTAATTAGTGCGATACACACATCGCTGAGATCAAAGCCCTGAATATTGATGTTGCAATGTTTGACTCACGCCTCGCGAAGGTTGAATCCAATTCGTTCACACTTGAACCTTTGTCAGCTGAATTATGGGATTAAATCTAACGCAATTTGCATTTGATCGACTGACCCAGATAGAACATCAGTTTGATATACATCTAATATATGTATAATATACATATATTATATGTATATATCTATTTTATGTATGAATGTCCATCTA
>JABFPB010006048.1:0-12510 GCA_022817645.1 Ceratoteleas bidentatus | reverse complement strand
AAATTCGGCAACATTCTAAACAATTAAGGTGGTTATATCATGAAGGATCGTATAATTAGGGTGCCAAATGAAAATATGGTCATATTAATTTAATCATGTTTTATTATTTCATCAGAGCATTAGTTTGATTGTTTCTTGGTATAATACATGTGAATTTCCTATTAATTGCATATGAAAATGAAAAAAGATATTTTTTGTCAATTGTTGGTTTTCGTGGAATTTTTGGAATTTTAATGATTTATGTAAACATTTCCACCTTATATAGTCAATTTTGATTTTTTTTGTTCGCATTGAGTTCTGTGAAATCGTTTTACAAATGTTTCACCAGTTGTTCATTATTTATGAATAATGAGAAAACAAAAAATAAGAATTTTATAAAAATTTCAATTTGGGTTCTTCGAATATTATAATTTAATTTGTCAAATGTTCAAGCAATTCGACTACACAGAAATCGAGATATTCGTTGTTAAAGATTCATTAAACACATGGCTAGTATAACTATATATCATTTTTCAACAATTTTAACATCTAATAACTCCGCTTCTATGTAGTCGAAATACTTGGGAATTTGGCAAATCAAATAGTAGCATCGAAATAAACCAGATTTAAAGTTTCATCGAATTCTTATTATTTTAACTTATTGAAATCACCACCTTAACATACTCTCTCGGAATCTGAGTGAAACTCAAGTAACATAAATATAAAAAAACTCCTTGGAGTGGTAACTATATATACGAAGAAGGAATAAAAGTTACAGTTTGCAAAGTGTTACTTTCTTACGAAAAAGTGTAATTTGTTACTTCAAATTATACCACTTAGTATTTACTAAAGCAGTAAGTTGTAGTAAAAGAGCTAATTTTACACAGAAAATAATGGAAAAACAATGTATTCCACCAACCGTGCTTGAATTATTTCTTTACAACAGGAAAGAAAACTCAAAATGCACTTAAACTTACAGTGAAATAAAAAAATCTCTATCTCAATAGATCAGTATAGCTCAAAAAATCAGCTAAAAACATATAAATCATACCCTCAATTTGTAAAAAATATGTCCGTCATATACTTTTTAAATTCTTCAAATGTAAATGGCGTCTCATTTTGTATAAAATATAATATAATTCTACCTTTTTTTAATTCCACACCGAAATGAAAAACCTCTTTTTCGACACCCTCTACATTCTGAAGCACGAATAAATTTCATGTGTTTGGGCTGAAACTGCTCGAGACAGCGGCTCGGTATGAAGCAGTTGATTTATTTGCTCGCCGGAAATTCGGCGGGCCCGAAACAGACGCTCGTATGGATCGGCTCGCGAGGCGTTCGCGGCGCGCTAATTGGGCCGCGCATTCAGCCGGAATCGAGCACCGGGAAATGCGCGTTTCGCCAAGTTTCGGCCACTTGGCCGGCAAGACGTGCGCGGAATACGGGCATAACGCGGCCGATCAGCCGGCAAACTTGCCGGCCAGTTCCAAGCAATATTTTCCAAAGTTTGCGCAAATCACCGCGCGGCATCAACTTTTCCGTGATTCGATTCTTCCGAGGCAAACTTTGATTCCACGCGGACGCGATAGGTCAACTCGATCGCTCGCAGGCGAACATAATTAAGGGAAACGTGAGGCGGAGGTTGAAAAGGTTTTTGTGGTGAGATGCATTTTTAGTGGGAGAAGTTTTTTTTTTAATTCGAGCCTGTGAAAATTAGTAGGAAAACGCAGTGTTTTGTCTCCTATTTTTGCCACTTTTGAGCCAGTTAGGGATTATTCGAGAAGTACGTACATTTTTCTTATATCTTTGTACAATTTTAACAACACTTTCCTCGAATAAAAGTCTGAAAAAATGTCACTAAAAACTGCACAAAAACACTCAATTGTAATAAAAATTTCATTAAACTTAATCCAGACTTGCATGAAATGGAGAATTAGCTTAAAATATATGGAAGCTATTTTTAATTACCATTTTAAACAATTATTAAAATAAGCGAATTCAGAATAAATACTAATTTATCATTTTTTCAGATGTAAAGAACTATTCTGCATTTTACTAGTCAATATATATATTATTTACTAGTCACTATATATTCTTTACGAAGTACTTGCCGTTCATTACAATTTAGAAACACCATTTATTAATATTAATACATATTTCTCTCCGGCTCAATACTATAATGTTCGATGTGTGAATAAGTCACACATCGAACAAATCCTAGGAAATCAATTCACCAAAGCAATATCATTTTATACCAAATTAACCCCCTTCCCAAACATTTTTTAATCCACTTATTTGAAATCCACTCGGCCACTATTTTCATCCACTTCGAATCCCAAACATGTGCCCACATTTGGCCCGTTTGTCTCGGATCAAGCACCTCATCAATGGACAAACATATTGTGCTCGTTTCAATTCGTCGAAGTCGCGTGCGCCATCTCTCGGCCGCTGTTTGTCTATGCCGCGAATAAATGATTCGCGAAAACAAAAATTACGCCCACCGAAATTAAATTGGAATTGAATTGCCATTTTCGCCAGCGGAGAGTGAAATGACTCGATTTTCGGATGGAAATTTGATTACGCACACCGCCACTTCTTTGCCGCACTTTTTGCGATTAGTCTAATTGCGGCCACACTCGTCGCTCGTCCGTTCTTCGTCGTGCGAATGAACATGCTGTTTGAGTGGTTATTCGAATGCAATAACCTCTAATTATTTTGATATTGGTTTTTAAAATCGAATATGTGTACTCGGCACGAGTTCGATTAGTAATTGAAGCAGAAGAGAGTAACGCAATTTTGGCGGCTGAAGATTTTTTAAGTTTGATTGGTGAAAAAGTAAATTTCTTTATTTTCAAGCAATTGATATATCTCAATTGCAAAGCTGAGAACATTTTTTTAATATTTAAAACATCGAATTACCGCATTAAAAAGAAGAAATTAATTTAACATTGAAGCAAAGTTAATTTAACATTGATCGCTCTTTGATCACTTTTTGATCACTTTATTATCACTTTTAGATCACTTCTACATCACTTTTTGATTTTTTATATCGGGTTTTGTGATGAAAAAGTGATGAAAAAGTGATCAGAAAGTGATGAAAAAGTGATCAAAATGTGATGAAAAAGTGATCAGAAAGTGATGACAAAGTGATCAAAAAGTGATCGAAAAGTGATCAAAATGTGATCAAAATGTGATCAAAAAGTGTTTACAAACTGATCAAAAAGTGATCAAAAGGTGATCAAAAAGGGATCAAAGAGTGATCAAAAAGTGATCAAAAGTGATCATTAGTTAATCATATGTTTTTTCTCAGGATCGATCCTGTCTTAGGGCTCACTTTCCAGCTCACCCTTTGATCACCAAACCGGTCTCCGCACTTTTGCCGGCCGCTTAATAACTCTGATTAAACGTGACGCGCACAAATCACGTCATCGATTACGCGGCATCGCGTGTCGAAATTCGCCCCGAATTTCCATAATCGACCGGGCCGGGCTATATTAATCTTATTATCTCATCAATTTTCGCGCCGGCCAAGCGGTCCGCGCTAATTTTACACGTGTTTTCCGCGCCATCCAGAACCTCCACACCCCTACGAGCTCGCGAATAAATCCAGTCGTACGACAACTCTTCGCCAATTTATAATAACTTTGCCCGCGCAACAACTTCGCTTGATTAACTCGCATTCAAAACTCGCATACTTCAACTCCGCCGCTGATATTAATTAACTACTTTTGCAGTGCGAACTCCCGCAACCGCCGTTCTCCTCAACTTTTGTTTCGAGCGGTTGACCAGCCAAACCGATTCCCGGGACGAAACCGTCGTCGGGGGCAAAGTTCACGGACTTGGCGTTATTTATGGAGGGGGGTGGCAAAAAGACGAAAGTGGGGGGGCTTTTTCGTGGTTAAGCGTCCATTTTGCACGGCGCGAGTTTTAACTGTTTAGTCTCGAAAAGTGCGTCGAAATCGGCCGGGTGCTAAGAGGCGGCAATAATTCACGACCCCGAGGCTGATCCGATTAAATTTGATGTCCGCGGCGGGCGTTTTGTTTCGATAGTTATCGCGGTAGATTATTATGCGACGCTGTTTTGTTTGAGTGCGAAAGAGGTTAAGATTTAGAACAAGACGATTATAATCTTTATAAAGTCTGAGGGACTTTTAAAAGTAGAAGAAGGTGGTTGAAGAAGTTCCCTAAAAGAATGTTAAAAAGTCCTATCACCAGTCAGAGAAAAAATTAATATTCCTAACCATTAAATGGTTAATTAAGTGGTAACTATAAAATATGGTCAGACTATCTATTAAATTAATTATTCAATCCTTAAAATGGTTATAACTATAAAAGTCCATAGAGTTCTGTATTCAGAAGTGGTTTTGATCAGAGTTTTGCTGATACTCGATTTTAGTCGATTTTCGAGATTTGCCTTGTAATGCAAACTAACGAAAAAGGTAAAAAATTAATTCTTAAAAAATATTACTGTGGTTTGCCCCTTAAGGAATGAAGAATTTTGCATATTTTATCATACCTTCGCCATATTTTCAAGATTATTTTCCTGATGAGTAATTAGTAGTCTGGTTCAACCATTTTACAAGCAGAGTTGAAAATCAGAAAAAATCTGTTTAACGTTAAAATAATAATTCTCCGCTTTTTTCTGCGTTCGAGGCAGCACGTACACCATGATCGAGGGAAAGAACTTGTTTAAAGGCCCCTTGATTAAATCAATGCAAACGTTGATTCTTTGCGAGCCATTAAATTAGAGTTAAGAGGATTACGCGAAGTAAGTTATTTCCTGGTCGCTGCAACAATAAATTAGCAATTCTTTAATTAGCGGATAACACAATAGTTTAATTGTCTCTAGCGTTCGTATTTATCGTAGGTCTATAACCACTGCGCTGCCAATATTCTGAAACCATTCCAACGTTCAATTAACTTCGTGCCAAAATAATCACCCACATCTACATTTCCTACGCTTGACATTAACAATTAAAAAAACATAAAATGAACGTTCAAAAGTAATTAAACAAACGTCACTCATGTTTACATTTGATTCGCGCCGTGCAGTTCTGTTTCATTAATGCATAGCTTTAATTATTTGTTTTTTCCTGCAAAGTGAACTTAATAAATAAATCATATCAACGGAAAAGTATTGCAGGTTTTCGGCGTTAAATATTCCACAATAACGAGTGAAAAAATTGTTGCTTTTGCAATAGTTAGTACCCATTTATTTAACATTGCCATTGTAACTCAGTGGAGCAAAGAGAACCCGATTACCATAATTCTTTCGAAACGTCAGCAATATTATTCACCCACTGCTTTTTTCAGATCGATCGGTTACACTGCATTACGCTGATGAGACATCTTCCATTAATTTGTCGAAATAAGTCGGATTCGGTTTTATAACCAAATCCGATTTATTTAAATTCACAAATTTAAGGTGAACGATTTTTAAAGATCTATTTCATTTTCCATCCAGTAATTTCTGCAAACGAAATCAGACCAGAGTGGTTTCTCAACCACTTTTATTTAATTAACCAACAAAAAGCTGGACAAACTGATGATCAAATTCGCGACAAACTTGGCTCGCGTTTTGCATCGTTCCGCGCAACTCGTTTCGCCACGTGTGCAGCTACGCGTGCACCGCGAGCGTCTTTGCCATTACGCTAATTACCATAGTTTGCGGTACAAAATAACAGTTTCCTCAAAGCGAACGAAAAAGAAAAAACTGACAACAGCGGGAAAACAAAGAAAAAGATCCGGCGGGAAAAACGCTGAAACGACAAAAAACGACACGTCGCGCTGCCACCGTTTCGACCAACTCTTGAATTATTAAGATCAAGTCTGTTAGGAGGCTATGCATGGTCGATACCGTCCGAAATTCATTCGACCGTAATTTTTTATCAGCGCTTTATTTCGCACTCTAATTACTTGACAATTAGTGGCGGGCGTTTGTTATCGGGAATTGGCATGGAAATACCGCGGCGAAGAAAGAGTGCCGGAGGAGAGAAAAAGTTCGCGACGCGCGAATTATTCTTCGTGGGATTAGAGTGTCGAACGGGATTGGTTGAAATGAAAAAATGTAGTGAAGATAGTAAAATCGTCGAAAATCGTGTAAATAAAGTTGTATTTGGTAAGGTTTTGTATGTAAACACAGTTGTGTTTACAAACACGGTCCACGTATGTAAATATTTACTAACTCTTTGTATGTAAACAAATAACTGATGACTTTGCAACACAATGTAAACAAAGCTTTGTTTACATCTGTTTACTTCTGTTTGTTTACTTCTCTTTGTTTATATGATTTGTATACACAACAGTGCCGTTTCCTCCCGAAAACATAAATAAATAGTTCCTCTTCAAAGTTTTCATTTTTTTTTTAATTTTTAATCCACTTGGGCACAATTGTTTTACTTCGACCATTCGAGTTTCGCGCTGGAAATGTCATCCTTTTCGCCGCGTCCTTTTTCCCCTCGAAAAATTCACGGCCGAGTGTAATAATCGCATATTGACTTTGGCGGGCGTTTGCTGGGCACAAATAGCGTCACAAAGCGAGCGTCCGAATATGCATATTTGCGCGACGACGAAATTAATCGACGCCGTGCGGAATCCACTCGGGAGTTTTTGTCCGGCCGTCGGTCAAAAATGATCGCGGTTCGGAAGCAAAAATTCCGGCGCTGTTGGCGAGGTGCCAACGATCGTGCGATCTTGTCGGGTAGAGTCTATTTGGCTTTCTGGGCGCATTCGCGTTGTCGCGAGGGTGAGTGGGGCAGCAACAAATGATACTTTTGTCGTAGGGCGACGATTTGAGTGGGGCGGTGGGGCTGAACTGATCGGGGCTTGATAGTAATTGGGACGGTGTAAAAACGAGTCGATCGCTGTTCAATGGGCAAGAGAGATAGGGCCAGAAGTTGAGGGAACTGAGGTATCAATGGATGATCATGGTGGAAGAATTTTTAGAATAATATGTTTGAGGAATTCGGGCGAATAGTTAGGGTGATACTAGGGTTATCGTATAGAAAGTGTGGTAATGATAAAAAAAAATCAGAGTTAACCTTCGGCAACCATCAGAAGGTTGTGACTGAAGAAGATTACGAAATTCTTCTCGGCTGCTTAACGTTAAAAATTCTTCCCTTTATAAATAAAAAATTACTAAGCCCCGGTGTGCTCCAAAAACCTTCGCGTCTCATTATCACGGCGTTGCGCAATTAGCAGAGCGTTGACCAAAACCGTAATACCAAATGGAGCCTCGGTGCATAAAAAAGGGGAATATTTTACGTTGCGCATTAACATTTGCCATCACGACCCTTTATGTGTCATTTGCGCCGAAGTTTTAAAAGCTTTGGATGAGTCCTAAAACGGGATGCTCTGCATTAACATGCACAGCCTTTTCAGAACCTTATTTATAATCCTACATAAAAAATTCTGCATATGCCGAAGAATTTATCGTAACTATAAACAAGATAATATGTTTATAAAAGTGAATATGAATATCCAAAAAACGGAGTTTATGTGTGCACAAATTAAGATGAATAATATATAATTTAAAATATAAATATATTTATATGTGTCCTATATATGATGACTACATCTTGCCATATATGTAAACAAATAACTGATGACTTTGTAACTCAATGTAAACACAGCTTTGTTTACTTCTGTTTCCTTCTGATTGTTTACTTCTCTTTGTTTATATGATTTGTATACACAACAGTTCCGCCCCCCCCCCCCGAAAACATAAATAAATAGTTCCTCTTCGAAGTTTTGATTTTTCTCTCATGATAGTTCTCACCGGTTGATATTCCTCATCGGTTGTAGATTACCTTTTATATATTTCTTGTAATATGTTATTTCACACAATATTTTTTAGGACACGTTTTCAATGGGTACCTGGGTTGACCATGGGATTTTTTGCTTTCCTATATGTGGTTTCCACACTGTGGTACCAATGGCCCGTAGATTGGGATATGCAAAATGTAGCTTATATAATATCCTATAGTAATTTTTATATTTTATATATAATATTTTATATAATATTTGTGTCATAATAATAAATACCGGAAGATTCCTAATTTCTTTCGCATTTTCTGAACCGATTAGAAACTTGGTTTCGAAAGAATCATACGACAATGAACTTGGGAATAAAGCGGCCATGCGATGTCGAAAATTCGCGCGACTTAGCGAAAAAGTTTCGCATTTTTACAGATCCCGCGCTTTATAACAATTAAACAGCCAGCGATCAAGTTGCGCGCTCGCGATGGAATGTGCACAATGCGCCCCGAAGGAAACGCCCGAGTTGGCCTTAATTAAAACATACTAGCGTTCGCGGTAAACTTCTGGTGTGTTGCTGCGAAATTTAAGAAATTATTCCGCCCGGGCGCGCGTTTCCACGCGGACTTTTATTTGACGGGTATTTACGCGTACGGCGCTTTATCGCGAAAACACATTTCCTGCTTTAAAACTGCAAGTTTCGTCATTAAGGCGAGCTGGATGCGCCACCGGAAGTTGCAATCGGCTTTGAAACGCGCGGATTTGTCGGTGGCAAATCAGGGTGAAAATCGGAGGTTAGTTTGCGCGCCAAGTTTGCAAAAAAGTTGTGGTAGTTGTAACGTTTTACAAGAAACGATTCTAAAAAGTAACCTACAGAAGAAATTAACCATTGAAACTAATATACAGAATTATTAACATCATGAATAATTTTCTGTTAATCAAGATTTAACCTCAAACCACGAGATTTCAAACTTAACCTAAAAAACTTCAAAAAATTTTTAATTTATATATAAGTTTAAGAATCATGCAACCTAACCTGCAATCCCAAAATAAGATCGGTAGTATGAATCGAAGAAAACTATCTCATTTTATTCTAACCTAATTGTTCGTGTTGAATGTGCCGCAGTAGAAAAACGATGCGAAAATGATCTACTTCAGTTGATAAAGTGAGCGATTGAAAACAGTCAATTACAGTTATATCAATGGATCGTTTCCTCGACATTATGAACAGCGCAATAAATTACGAGCCAAGTGCGGAGATTGCGCCCGGTTAACCGCGCGCCAAATATATGGAGCTGCCCCATTTTATATATAACATGCATACCCACATTTACATCGCACAGCTCTCACACTTCCAATTCGAGATACAATACAATAAAGTAGCGCGAAGGGAGGTTATGTATACATAACCTCCCTTTACAAATGTCGCCGAGACATTCATTCTGGCATTAAACTCTTAACCGGGATCTCGTTGAAATTTGTGCGAAAAACGGGAAGGGTTGCTGATTATACAAAAATCGATCGTACACGAGCGCGAAATTGCCCCCCATTTTTCGTCTCTTCTTTTAATGAATATGCATCAATTAGCGCGCGTAATAACTCGCCGTAAAATGAATATGCTAATCGCGGGTAATTTATATTATTATCCCGCAAAAAGCTCGCAAATGAGCGTAGTTCTGGTCAGTTTACCGTGCTAAAAATTATGTACTTTCCATCATGAAAATGTCTTAATTACCAATTATCAACGATGAATATTCAGACGCGCCGCTCACTTTGCTTCATTCTGCAATCAATACGCGCGCTCTCGAAACTGCCGTTCAAATGAGCGCAATGTGCTGTAAAAGGTACGGAAAATCGCTCCGGCTCGAAGGACCTCCAAGACCGCGATTTCGAGTTATATTGTTAACGAAGTTATTGCAGGTGTACCGAGATAGCAAATATTTGCCGAGAAATATTCATCTCCTTATTTGTAAATTATTATTTTATTTTTGAAATATTTTTTTAACCTATAAAACGGGAAATATGTTGATCTAAATCAACGTATTTCTTATGCTAAATCCAATACTTTTAATATTTTGTGGCATCGATGCTAATTCAACATCGAAAATCTGCTGTTTTAAGATCATTTTAACATGTTTTATTTATTACAATTTCATTAGTGAAAAGAATCTTCTAACCCCCTCAAGAACACAAGAGTTGCATCCTAGATGGCGCGTCGGAGTGTTTCATTTGAAATCCATTCCTTTCATAATGAAAATAAATTGTGTTAATGTTAATCTAACTTCTGATTGTAATTAAAATAATTAATTTTTTATTAATAACTACTTCATTGTTCAATTTAAAACATCCTTTTAAATAAAAATTAAATTGTATTAAAATTGACAAAGTTGTGAATATTTTTTAAATTGCTGAACGCGGTACTAATTTTTCAACGAGTATACGATCTGGTGAAACAAATTATTCACTTTTAATGAAAAAAGCCGTTTTGAGATACTCGAAAACAAGAGGCAAAAGGGGAGGGGATTTAATTTAAGGTGAAATATCTCTGTATTCGTAATGGGGCGGAATTGCGCAAAAAACGTTTGGTTACGTTTTTGCGAACAATATCCCGGGATTTATGGACGGTGGCATATTACGTTATAATGTGCCGGAACAAAATATGTGCGCCGAGGAATATTTGGCGCAAAATAAATTATCAGTCGCGAGTTTACCTGCTATTGACATTTCACCTTAAAACTCGTCGAGCTCAAAAATCCGTGTTTCCGCTGGCTCTCATTTGGAGCGGGCGTAATTTCCAAAGGTAATTTCGTTAGCCAAATATTTGTCTTTGTTTTGTTTCTGTCTGAAGGGCTCACTTATATCTTATCGTTCGTGAATTTTGCACGAATGCCCCACCAAGTCGTTACTTTCGTAGACATGCATGGAGAAATATACTGAATGGACAAGTGTTCAAAAGATTTTAAACAAAAAAATTACATTTCAGGAAATTTTTGTTTTAATTAATTTTGGCATCAAATTCAAATACAACAAACTTGAATCCTTAAGGTTACATATTTTTTATTCAAATTTTAAAAAATTTCTAATTCAAATCAAATAAATTCGGAAAAACAAAACGATTTATATGTTTTTCCGAAAAAATCCAATGTGTTTTCAACTCTAAAAGTTTATAAAACTAGACTATAAACCGAAATGGTAAAAATATACGGACAACTGAACAAAACGATTCTCATTTTCCAAACTTAGCATAAAAGTATCAATTTCATAAACCCTTCTTTTGGACTTTTGCATAAAGCCATAATTTTTAATGCCATTTTCTAATTTCTCAATGCCACGTATGCAATTTCTATTTAACAAAATCTCGACGACATCGCGAAATAATGATTTTCAAAATGTGCCCATTTTTCGCGAAATTCCTGCAACTCAGCGAGCCAGAATTTCCTCGGCTGCACGTCGAACAATAAATGATTCGAACATTGTTTCAATTTCTCCGTTTGTAAACGCAGCGAACTGGTCGAGAAAGCCGATAAATTTCGGCCCGAGCCCGACCGTTAATTTGGGAAAAATACGCCGGGATGGGAATATCGGACAAAAACATTAACCGCGCTCGCGGGGCTCGGTGTGGCGTTAAATCCGAGACCGAAAGTTGCTTTCAATTCCGGGCGAATAAAGCGATCGGCGCGCGGAAACGGTGCGCGCCGCCTTCTGCGGTTTCGCCGTCTTTTGTTTGCGCCCGCGTAAACAAGCATTGAAACGCGCCCGGCCTTTGCGTCGAAATATCTCGAGCGAGATGCTCGGCTGAAAATCGCGCGCGTGTCGCCCGATTAAGCCACCGTCGAGTGCGTATATTTGCGCGACAGAGAGTTTCGAGACGTTCAGTGGAGAGAAAAATATTAGGTTCGCCTCAACAGAAATTACCCTCAACGGAACCGAGAGTTCAAAATTTTGAACGATTTATAAAAGTTTGTACGACCCTTGTAGAAATAAATATTCTGAAAAACTCTGAAATAATCTGAAAAACTCTGAAAAACTGACAATTACTCTGAAAATTTCTGAAAAAGTCTGACAGTTCCAATAATGATAGTTTTTCAAAGTTTTTCAGACTTAAATTGCAGAGTCCGTAAATCTCTGAAAAATCTCTGAAACTCTCTGAAAAATGTCTTAAACTCTCTGAAAAGCTCTGAAACTCGCTGATAAAGTTGGATACCATTATTAAAAAAATGTCATAGATGGGACTCGAACCCACGTCCTGTGAAGCAGAAGTCTGCAAGTATAACCACTTGGCCTAAGTTGTTATACTTTTAAGATTGATCCAAAAGCTTTTACCACATGTTGACGTTTTTTCATAGTAGTATCAGACTTTATCAGAGATTTTCAGAGCTTTTCAGAGAGTTTAAGAGATTTTCAGAGAGTTTCAGAGAGTTTTAGAGTTTTTCAGATAATTACGGACTCTTTAATTTACATCTCATAGGTCTCGTGGCTGAGTGTTAAGGTGATAGAAGTATTAAGGTTTAGAAAACGATCTATAAACGGTCAGGTAATCTTTCGATGATTTTACAAAATAAAATATTGTAATATTTGTGAAAATTTGGCGACGGTGAGAAAATGTTTCGAAAAACGTTCAGAGGATTTGTCACAGCTGGAAATTAGTCGGTTTTCGGAACGTTTATAGTTTGTTCCAAACGTTCAAGAAAACTATAGCAACGTTCAAATTATCAGGTATTACATCGTTAAAGTAGTCATTGACGTCGACATTGGCAGTTAAGTTAAAGGTTAAT